>SKCR01005221.1:0-122581 GCA_019454045.1 Zanthoxylum bungeanum | reverse complement strand
CTGTTAGGGACTTATATTTTGGAAATGCCCTCAGGGCATGTACTAAATCTATCAAATTATTATTATGTACCTAGTTTGACTAGGAATATTATTTCTGTATCTTTATAGCCCAATGTGGGTATACTTTTATATTTAGAAACACTGGGTGTTTTTTTGTATAAAAATGATATTGAGATATGCAGTGCTGATGTGTATAATGGTCTTTATATTTTGAATATAAATCAATCTCAAACATATAATGTAACAAACAAAGGCTTAAATTAAGTAACAAAGATAAACTTATATGTGGCATCATCGTCTGGGACACATTAACAGACTCGCATATCCACACTTTCGAAGAGTGGGTACTTGGACAGATTTGATCCAAATTCATATGACGTCTGTGAATCTTGTTTATTAGGCAAAATGCCTAAAACACCTTTTTAGCGGTAAAGGTGCACGTGCCACCGAACTGTTAGCCCTCGTTCATAGTGACGTATGTGGGCCCATGTCTTGCCAGGCTAGAGGTGGATATGAATACTTCGTAATCTTTATGGATGATGCATCTCGTTATGGTTATGTGTATCTTATGAGACACAAGTCAAAAACTTTTGAGAGAAATTCAATTGTTTCGACACGAAGTAGAAAAAAAGACAGGAAAAAAGTATTAAAACATTTACGGTCGGACCGTGGTGGCAAATGCTTGAGCAATGAGTTTCTCGATTACTTGAAAGAGTATGGTATTCTTTCACAGTGGACTCCTCCAGGAACACCTCAATTAAACGGTGTGTCCGAACGGAGAAATCAAACTTTATTGGATATGGTAAGGTCGATGATGAGTCGCACAGAGCTACCTATTTCCTTCTGGGGATATGCATTGAACATTGCAATACTTATTTTGAATAAGGTTCCGTCAAAGTCTGTTCAACAGACTCCGTATGAAATATGGACAGGAAAGAAACCGGGTTTCTCATTCCTGAAGATTTGGGGTTGCTGGGCATTCGTTAAACGTTTGGATGGTACCAAATGTAGGACACAGAAACTGGGCGACGCATGATGTTCTAGACTCAGGGCCTAGTTAGGAGTACGGAGTAGCCACAGGGGACTAAACTGGAGAAATAAAATGGAGTCGCCACCGGTATGAACCGGGAAAATGATTTAAGGCCGCACTCACCCCTCGCAAAGGAAGACCTCAAACCGTTGAGTTCGGAATGGTCCCTTACTTATGCCACTTGTAATGAACGGATTCGTGCAATAATTTAACCAAGTCTACACAACATACATGTATGAGATTAACCTAGATCTAATTCACGTTCATAAAGGTAAACATACAATATCACACAACGAACATGTTACATTATCAAACATGAAAACTAAACAACAACCTAAACAAACATAGATATAAACTCCTATTGCGAAGTAAATAACTATAACATACATAGGGAAATAACATACTAACAACCTAATCATGCTTAAGGAATAAACAACATACTAGCAACCTAATCATGCTCAAATACAAGGTTTGGATGAAACGAAATACGTGTGTCTCTCGAGTGATACGTAGCATTGTATCCCGAGTGCAAACCGTAATACCGTCCATTCGGATTCGGCTACGGAATTTACGTCCGGGTTTCCATCCGATATACCACTAGAGAGAACACATATTCCGTTCACCCGGGAATCACATCATGCACCAATTCACAATACTCATTCGAAATAAAGTAATAAAATAACTAAAAAATAAAGGATAATAAATAAAAGGGTGCCCTCAAGTCTTACCTTTTAAGTCACTTTCAGGGAGTGCGTTCTACGGTGCCAGAAGGGATATCGTTTCGATGCTTTCACTGGTCCGCTATTTCTATTGTTTTCACAGGTTCACTATTTCCGCTGTTTTCTCTGGTCCACTGTTTCCGCTGTTTTCACAGGTTCACTGTTTTCAGGCCATTTTCGGTGCTATAGGCTGCTGTTCGGGGGGTTTTTGGTGTTTATTGAGGGTTAGTCTTGGGTGTAATTCTTGGACTCGGTTTTGGGTGCTTTACACACTGTTTTAGGGTTATCATTCGCGTGTGCATGGGCGTGAAGGTTAAGGACAATGAGTGAAGGTGTTGTTTGGGTGCAGTTAGGGTTCGGTAAAAGGGCTGCACATGGGACTGCAGTGGCGTGAGCTGCTGTGGTGAGGTGTAGTGGGGTTTTCACGTGCGTGTTGTTTGATTTGAGAATGAGAGGGCTGTGAATGAGAGGCCGAGGAGCTGATAAGGACGTGTATTATATACGCAGCTCATTGGTCTGTTTAGTAAGGAGCCGAGAGAGGCAGTGAGGGGCTGAAATGGAGGGGGTTACATGCGTGAGAGGGGCTGCTGATGGGGGCAATTTTGGGGCTTCAAAAATGGCAGTGAGTCAGTCCCCTTTTGCCGTGAATGATGGTGAAGATAATGGGCTGAGTTGGGTGCTATGTTTAGGGGCAGTGAGTTGTTGGTGGCGTTGTTTGGTTTGAGAATGAGAGGGCTGCTAGATGGCTGTTTGAAGGTTTCTTGTTATGAAGCAATGGGCTGTGAGTGATGAGGATTTACGTGGAGAGTGTGTGATCTGCGTGTGAGGGCTGCTGCCGAGAGCATGAGGGGGGAGTTTAGTGGAGTTAACGTGAGTTGGCTGATGGCTTGGCGTTGTGAAGGGACTGCAATTGAGTGCGTTTGTAAGTGTGATATGCAAGGGTTATTTGGGTGCTAGGTGGCGTGAGACTGTGCAGTGTGTGCGTAAGAGGCATGAAGGTTCAGTTTGTTATATGAGTTTGTGGCTGATCAGAAGGGGTTGATTGTGGACGTGATTGACGACTGGTTTCCTAGTGGTTCACGTGGATCAGTAGCTATATGGATGATGCTTGTTTAGAGTGGCGTGAAATAGGAAGATTATGCGTGTGGCTGGGACGTGTGGTTACATGTGCGTGAAGGGCTTGAGGGTTGTTCTTGGCTAATGGTCAAAGGGGCTGCTACGTGAGGGTTTCAATTTGTGGAGAGAGTGAAGAATCGTGGTTGCCCCATGGGGCGTGAGAAGGGCTGTTTTATATTGAATGTGCGTGAGCTGGCAGGTGCATGCATGGGTGCAAAAAGGGCTGAAGACGTGTGGGGTTTGTGAGGTGCCGTGTGATTGGCGTGAAAGGAGGAGGAAAACTGGAGGAGATTGATACAAAACAAATGAGCTTTCGGTGATCTTGAATTTTGAGTAGAAGGCATGTGGGAGGTGGGGAGCTATTTGGATTTTGTGTTTGTTAGGGTGGCATGTGTGAAATGGGTACTTACGTGGGGTTTAAAAATGGTGGGGTTTGATTCGTTTATGGAGTGGGGGGAGTTGTTTCACGTGGGAGGCAAGCTGCTGGGAGAAAGAAATGGCTTTTTGTTGGAATGGACGTGGAAAGGAGGGAAATTAATTGTGAACCGGGCCGAGGATAAATTTTAAAATTGAGACCGAACGAGCGAACCCGAAGATTGAACAAGCGAACCAAATCCAATAAAAATGTCAATTTTTGACCCTTCCCTTCCGACGACCGCTTTCCGCAACTTCCGCAACTAAAAAGTAGTGCCTCCATTCGAGGCTCATCATTGGGCTGATATGCAAAAATACAATGCCTACAGTCGCCCCCACTTTGATGGGATTTGTTCAGTGTGTGACAATGATAATCCTATTAAAGTACGTGCAATGCATTTTACTTACCTGGCTCGCCAGCTGCCACCTGACTCACCTGTTGCTTTGAACTGACTTGATTTGATGGTGAGGTACTGCGACCCCTGGTCTTTTTCCCGAAGTGAGCTAGGGTCTTGTTCCCTGAATTGAGTTGTGGGTCTTGTTCCCGATCTGAATTGTGCTGAGGGTATTGCTCCCTGAACTGAATTGTGGTGAGGGTCTTGTTCCCTGAATTGCGTTGAGCTGAGGGTCTTGTTCCCGATCTGATTGAGCTGAGGATCTTGTTCCCTGAACTGAGTTGTGGGTCTTGTTCCCGATCTGAATTGTGTTTGAGGGTCATGTTCCCTGAACTGAGTTGTGGGTCTTGTTCCGATCTGAATTGCGTTGAGCTGAAGGTCTTGTTCCCTGAATTGAGTTAGGGTCTTGTTCCCGAATGAATTGTGTTGAGGGTCTTGTTCCCTGAATTGTGCTGAGGGTCTTGTTCCTGAATTGTGTTCACTGTGGGCTTTATTTTCCTGGGCTTTATTCCCGAATGATTAAGAGAGAGCTTTATTCTTCTGGGCTTTATTCCCAAACTGCTGACTGTGTAGAGATAGGGCTTTATTCCCCTGGGCATTGTTCCTGAACTTTGTTAAGATAGGGCTTTATTCCCTTAGGCTTTGTTCCTGAACTTTGTTTTGAGATAAGGCTTTATTCCCCTGGGCATTTTTCCCGAACTGTGTAGTGATAGGGCTTTATTCCCCTGAGCTGTACTGAGAGAGGGTTTTATTCCCTTGATATGAGCTGACCCTGTGGCTTTGTTCCTGAATTGCATTGACTGTGGGCTTTGTTCCCGAACTGAGCTGAATGTAGGCTTTGTTCCTGAACTGAGCTGTCTGTAGGCTTTGTTCCTGAACTGTACTGAATGTGGGCTTTATTCCCGAACTGAGCTGTAATTGATGTGGGTCTCGACCCTGGGACTCATCCCCGAAAACTGAAATTGATGCTGATGTGGGCCTCGACCCTGGAATGCCATACCTGACGGAACTGATACTGATAATGATGTGGGTGCTCCATTTTGGAGTGCCATTTTCGGCAGCTGATGTGGTAGCGGTCCATTTCCGAACTGTGCTGTGTGAGATTGTGGCTCATTTTGAACCGTTACTTGATGAGAGGTGGCTCATTTTTGAACCATTACTTGATGAGATGGTCTTTCCCGCCACAAATCTGCAAATACAAAGCAAAAATTACATGATGTGTCGTTCAGAGTGCCATTTTCGGCATCTGTTGTGTGTGCCCCATTTTGGAGCGCCACTTTCGGCATCTGATGAGTGTGCCCCATTTTGGAGCGCTATTTTCGGCATCTGATGAGTGTGCCCCATTTTGGAGCGTCATGAGATGGTCTTTGCCGCCACAAATCTGCAAATACAAAGCAAAAATTACATGATGTGTCGTTCAGAGTGCCATTTTTGGCATGTGTTGTGTGTGCCCCATTTTGGAGCGCCACTTTCGGCATCTGATGAGTGTGCCCCATTTTGGAGCGCTATTTCGGTATCTGATGAGTGTGCCCCATTTTGGAGCGTCATTTTCGGCATCTGATGAGTGTGCCCCATTTTGGAGCGCCATTTTCGGCATTTGATGAGTGTGCTCCATTTTGGAGCGCCATTTTCGGCATCTGATGAGTGTGCCCCATTTTGGAGCGCCATTTTCCGGCATCTGATGAGTGTGCCCCATATTGGAGTGCCATTTTCGGCATCTGATGAGTGTGCCCCATTTTGGAGCGCCATTTTCGGCATCTGATGAGTGTGCCCCATTTTGGAGCGCCATTTTTAGCATCTGATGAGATGGTGGTCCATTTCCGAACCATAACTGATGTGAGAGCGGCCCATTTCCGAACCATTGCTGATGTGAGAGTGGTCCATTTTCGAACCATTGCTGATGTGATAGCGGCCCATCTCTGAACCGTTGCTGATGCGATAGCGGTCCATTTCCGAACCAATGCTGATGCGATAGCGGTCCATTTCCGAACCAATGCTGATGTGATAACGGCCCATTTCCGAACCAATGCTGATGCGATAGCGGTCCATTTCTGAACCAATGCTGATGTGAAAGTGGTCCATTTTTGAACCATTGCTGATGCGATAGCGGTCCATTTCCGAACCAATATGAATGTGAAAGCGGTCCATTTCCGAACCAATGCTGATGTCAAAGTGGTCCATTTTCGAACCAATACTGATATGAGAAAGAGGTCCATTTTCCGAACCGTTGCTGATAATGATGTGGGCCTCGCCCCCAGAGTGATACACCTGGCAGAACTGATACTGAACTGATGTGGGCCTCGCCCCGAGAATGCTATACCCGGCAGATGCCGATTTGAACTGATGTGGGCCCCGCCCTCAGAATGTCATACCCAGTAGATACTGGTCATGAATTGATATGAGCCTCGCCCCCAGAATCCCATACCCGGCAGATACTGATCATGAACTGATGTGGGCCTCGCCCTCAGGTTGAGATAGGCCTCGCCTTCAAACTGATACTGATGTGGGGCTTCGCCCCCAAGCTGATATGATATTCTACCTCACACAACACACCACCTCTCACGAGATAATCTTTGATAGATAGACATATTTTTGTCCTCAACGAATGCTTTCGCGTCGAAACTGAAGAACCTTCAAAGTACTCGACATACTCAAGTCCAATCATCCGAATGGGTGATCTGAGCTAGACTCCATGTGTGTGTGTGCTAAGGCTCTTCGCAGCTTATTCCTTAAGTAAGCCAACTTGGTGATTTCGTTTCAGAGAATCGAACCAATGGGTCTAACCAACCTGGATGTTTGATCACATTCTGATTTACTTCAGCATACAACATGATATGATTTTCATCTTTTTTCTTTTGTCTCTTTCTTTTCATTTTCTTTCTCTTTTCTTTCTCTTTTTTTTTCTTTTTTATGGGTTAGCTTCACGTTATCGGTTATAGGCGGTCTATTTTTCTTTTTCTTTTCATTGCAGAGACTTTTTCTTTGTTTCCAACCATATCATATATCGTAGCATAAGTAAACCAGGGTGGACATCCAGGCAAACGGTCATTCACTGATCCATCATCTCTTCGACTAGTCATCTTGCCAACCACTCAGGCTTCTACTGCTAGGATCCCATAATCAAGTGCTCGTGAGTCTAATTGAGATCAATCCATTCAGAATACCGGACGAGAGCACGTCTCGCACTTATCGTTTCTATGGTCTCTTCCCTACAACATATAATGTCATCACCGGACATATGTCTAGCCACCAAAGATTTCTCCTTTCTCTGACATTCCTCTTTTAATTGCTGGTAATTTTGGGGCTTCGCCCCCAGGGTTCATTTCTGAATATGCTGGTATTATTTCATATGCTTTCAACTTGCTTGTATTCTACTGCTTTCTTTTTCCTTCTTTAAGACCTGCGAACACAAAACAAAACAATAGAATGAAAACATGTGTGTGTGATATGTAAGTACGCAAGTGTAGAGGTACTCCTTTTCGTGATGGGTTGGATCCTCATTGTGCTCCTTGGCGCCATATGTCTCTGGTCGCCCCATGCTGGTTCTCTTTTGTTTGAATTCTGCAAAAATAAAACACAAAACAAAGGATGCAAGTTACGTGTATGCATGTATGCATGGATGAATTTCCTATCCCGTTGGGTTAGGTTTTCTGCCAATTCTCTTGGTGACTGCTCGGCCTTCTCTTCCTCAGGCAAAGTACAACATTAATCGGCTCGGTGAACTCATTCCTTTCCAAGTCTGACGGTTTCGCTGCCCCATTTCCCAATTTCTGAATGGCCATTCTGTCTTTTCTGCTTTACTCCTTCTGAGAATTCTCTGTGTTCCAGGTTCCTCTGAATATCATGATACCAAGGCTTCCCGTCATCGACTTCCACATCCAATATCCTTTATGTCTCATATACTGGTTTACTTACCGTTATCAGCACAAGTGGTCTCATCACCAATTTCTCTGGATTTTCTCAAGTTGGCAAATTGTCTGTTTCCGATAGGGGCAATCTCTGAGGGAGTAGGCTTGGTCCTTGAAGGTTCCCCAATGGTCCTTTCATTCTGGTTGCATAAGCTTTTGTCATTGGCTATATGGGGCGCGGTCAAGCTGGCCACACCATTAGTCAACACTTGCAATTGTTCAACAATTTCGGCTACTTTGATCTCCAATCGATCTAGGCGGGATTTCTCGTTTGCTGACTTGCTCATGCTGATTGATGGTCCTTTGACAAATCTTCCTTCTTTCCTAACCCAACGGGAATCTATGATGGCTTTTAAGACACAAAAGGTTAACATAATGCGTGTATGTATGAGATGTGTGCGATGTATGGAATAAATATGCTCATAAAATTATTTACACTAATTGGCCCGTTATCATTTTAAAATATTCAATCACACTATTGCGTAGTGCAAACTTGTCCCAGTTGAAAAGGCCCAACAGGTTTACACTTTGCGATAATATAACTAAATAACTTCAAATGATAAAAGGCACAAACACAAAATGGCTCATTGACATTTTAGAAGCTTTTGGCCTTAATTGTCAAAGGACATGAACTTGTCCCTGTTTAAATGGCCCAACAAGTTTATGTCTCTTGACAAAAAGTCCAACTGATTCCAAATGACAATGGTCCCAAATACAAGCATAAATAAACAATTTCTAAGGGTCACAAAACTAAGGTTCATTTGTAGATTTCAGGAGTGTAAACAAAGGCTCTCGCTAACGAAGGATTGTTCACAACTAGGACTCCCCACTCAAGGATTCAAGCGACCAAGTGAACGCACCTTTTTTATACCTTACGGTACGTGCCAACGAGTTATGGTGTGTGACTAACTGTCGAATGGACTTCCCGTTGTAGATTCCCCAGAGGGAGGGTGAAGTGAGGCTCTCTTAAGTACCCAAGCCCCTTAGGCTCTTATCGTTTGGTGTCAGGAATAAACAACGAGTCCTCCAAACTAGTCTATCACAACAAACTACAGGTGAATGATTATCTAGGAGCCTTCACAGCTTTTCCTTATAGAAAGGTAGTGAGTGAATGAAGACACCAAACCATCACATAGCTTTAACAATGCTTTTGATTAAACTCTTTAAACCCACAGTAGACATGATTAATTAAAACACAAATCCAAACATTACAAGACATTTATTTCGAGGCCGATTCTCTATCCCCAGTGGATGGGCCAGACTGTAGGACACAGAAACTGGGCGACGCATGATGTTCTAGACTCAGGGCCTAGTTAGGAGTACGGAGTAGCCGCGGGGGACTAAACCGGAGAAATAAAATGGAGTCGCCACCCGGTGTGAACCGGGAAAATGATTTAAGGCCGCACTCACCCCTCGCAATGGAAGACCTCAAACCGTTGGGTTCAGAATGGTCTCTTACTTATGCCACTTGTAATGAACTGATTCGTGCAATAATTTAACCAAGTCTGCACAACATACATGTATGAGATTAACCTAGATCTAATTCACGTTCATAAAGGTAAACATACAATATCACACAACGAACATGTTACATATCAAACATGAAAACTAAACAACACCTAAACAACATAGATAAAACTCCTATTGCGAAGTAAAAATAACTATAACATACATAGGGAAATAACATACTAACAACCTAATCATGCTTAAGGAATAAACAACATACTAGCAACTAATCATGCTCAAATACAAGGTTTGGATGAAACGAAATACCTGTGTCTCTCGAGTGATACGTAGTATTGTATCCCGAGTGCAAACCGCAATACCGTCCATTCGGATTCGGCTACGGAATTACGTCCGGGTTTCCATCCGATATACCACAATAGAGAACACATATTCCGTTCACCCGGGAATCACATCATGCACCAATTCACAATACTCATGCGAAAAAAAGTAATAAAATAACTAAAAAATAAAGGATAATAAATAAAAGGGTGCCCTCAGGTCTTACCTTTAAGTCGCTTTCCGGGAGTGCGTTCCACGGTGCCAGAAGGGATATCGTTTCGATGCTTTCACTGGTCCGCTATTTCTACTGTTTTCACAGGTTCAACTGTTTCCGCTGTTTTCTCTGGTCCACTGTTCCGCTGTTTTCACAGGTTCACTGTTTTCAGGCCATTTTCGGTGCTATAGGCTGCTGTTCGGGGGGGTTTTTGGTGTTTATTGAGGGTTAGTCTTGGGTGTAATTCTTGGACTCGGTTTTGGGTGCTTTACACACTATTTTAGGGTTATCATTCGCGTGTGCATGGGCGTGAAGGTTAAGGACAGTGAGTGAAGGTGTTGTTTGGGTGCAGTTAGGGGTCGGTAAATGGGCTGCACATGAGATTGCAGTGGCGTGAGCTGCTGTGTGGTGAGGTGTAGTGAGATTTTCACGTGCGTTGTTGTTTGATTTGAGAATGAGAGGGCTGTGAATGAGAGGCCGAGGAGCTGATAAGGACGTGTATTATATGCGCAGCTCACTGGTCAGTTTAGTAAAGAGCGAGAGAGGCAGTAGAGTGATGGGCTGAAATGTGGGGGGGTTACGTGCGTGAGCGGGCTGCTGCTGATGGGGCAATTTTGGGGGGCTTCAAAAATGGCAGTGAGTCAGTCCTCTTTTGCCGTGAATGATGGTGAAGATAATGGGCTGAGTTGGGTGCTATGTTTAGGGGCAGTGAGCGTTGGTTGCATTGTTTTGGTTTGAGAATGAGAGGGGCTGCTAGATGGCTGTTTGAAGGTTTCTTGTTATGAAGCAATGGGCTGTGAGTGATGAGGATTTCGTGGAGAGTGTGTGATCTGCGTGTGAGGGCTGCTGTCGAGAGCATGAGGGGGGAGTTTAGTGGAGTTAACGTGAGTTGGCTGATGGATTGGCTTGTGAAGGGACTGCAATTGAGTGCGTTTGTAAGCGTGATGTGCAAGGGTTATTTGGGTGCTAGGTGGCAGTGAGACTGTGCAGTGTGTGAGTAAGAGGCATGAAGGTTCATTTTGTTATATTAGTTTGTGGCTGATCAGAAGGGGTTGATTGTGGACGTGATTGAGGGCTGGTTTGCTGGTGGTTCACGTGGATCAGTGTCTATATGGATGATGCTTATTTAGAGTGGCGTGAAATGGGCAGATTATGCGTGTGGCTGGGACGTGTGGTTACATGTGCGTGAAGGGCTTGAGGGTTGTTCTTGGCTAATGGTCAAAGGGGCTGCTACGTGAGGGTTTCAATTTGTGGAGAGAGTGAAGAATCGTGGCTGCCCCATGGGGCGTGAGAAGGGCTGTTTTATATTGAATGTGCGTGAGCTGGCAGGTGCATGCATGGGTGCAAAAAGGGCTGAAGACGTGTGGGGTTTGTGAGGTGCCGTGTGATTGGCGTGAAAGGAGGAGGAAAACTGGAGGAGATTGATACTTGAATTTTGAGTAGAAGGCATGTGGGAGGTGGGGAGCTATTTGGCTTTTTGTGTTTGTTAGGGTGGCATGTGAAATGGGTACTTACGTGGGGTTTAAAAATGGTGGGGTTTGATTCGTTTATGGAGTGGGGGAGTTGTTTCACGTGGGAGGCAAGGCTGGGAGAAAGAAATGGCTTTTTATTGGAATGGGCGTGAAAGGAGGGAAATTATTGTGAACCGGGCCGAGGATAAATTTTAAAATTGAGACCGAAAGAGCGAACCCGAAGCTTGAACAAGCGAACCAAATCCAATAAAAATGTCAATTTTTGACCCTTCCCTTCCGACGACCGCTTTCCGCAACTTCCGCAACTAAAAAGTAGTGCCTCCATTCGAGGCTCATCATTGGGCTGATATGCAAAAATGCAATGCCTACACCAAACTTGAACCCAAATCGGATAAGTGTCTATTTGTAGGTTATCCTAGGGAAACCAAAGGATATTACTTCTACAACCTAAAAGAGAACAAAGTATTTGTTGCTCTACATGCGGTTTTCCTTGAGAAGGAATTCCTAAATACAGTGGTTAGTGGGAGGAAAGTAGAACTCGATGAAAATCAGAGTGATACTATTATTGGCATCGATTACTTAACGGAACACGAACAGTTCATCGGGGATGAAAATGTACCACAATCTTCTAATACACAAGAACCGCGTAGGTCGGAGAGAGTCAGAAAACAACCTGAGAGGTATGGGTTTCTGATCTCACCTCATGTGGATATTAATCTTATTGAAGAAGATGAACCAGCTACGTATGAGGAAATGATACAAGGTATCGACTCCGGTTTATGGCAAGATGCCATGAAATCCGAAATAGATTCCATGTATACCAACCAACTTTGGACACTGGTTGATGCACCAGAAGGCGTAAAGCCTATTGGTTGCAAATAGATCTTCAAGAAGAAGACCGACGTGGATGGCAACATACAAACGTACAAAGCTAGGCTTGTAGCGAAAGGGTATCGTCAACGACATGGTGTCGATTACGACGAAACTTTTTCACATGTTGCCATGATTAAATCCATTCGGATAATGCTTGCTATTGCTGCATATTTCGATTACGAAATATGATAAATGGACGTCAAAACCATTTTCCTTAACGGAAACCTTTTAGAGGATGTTTATATGCAACAGCCTGATTGTTTTGTCGTACCAAAACATGCAACAGGTTTGCAAGTTAAATCGATCCATTTATGGATTGAAGCAATCATTGCGTTCTTGGAACCAATGTTTTGATGAGATCATAAAAGAATATGATTTCGTTCAAAATGAGGATGATCCTTGTGTATATAAGAAGGTTAATGGGAGCGCACTGACATTCATTGTCCTTTACATTGATGATGTATTGCTTATTGGCAATGACATTCCTATGCTACAATCGGTGAAAGCTTGGCTTTCATTAAAATTCTCCATGAAATATCTGGGAGAAGCAGCCTTTATTCTGGGAATAAATATCTACCGGGATAGATCTAGAAAGCTGCTTGGACTCTCCCAGAGCACGTATATTGACAAAGTGTGAAGAGATTCAACATGGAACAATCTAAGAGGGGACTGTTGCCAGTGTCACATGGTGTCACTCTATTTAAGGACATATGTCCTAAAACTCAAGATGAGAGAGACAACATGAGTCGGATCATGTTCGTTTCTGCAGTCGGATCGATCATATATACCATGATATGTACGCGACCTGATGTCTCCTATGCTTTGAGCATGTGTAGTCACTATCAGGCCGATCCAGGTGATGGTCACTGGGTTACGGTTAAGAACATCCTTAAGTATCTTAGACGAACTAGGGATGCGTTCTTAATCTATAGAGATGGAGAACTTGAGTTAATTGGGTTTACCGATGTGAGTTTCCAAACCGATAAAGACGACTATAAGTCGCAATATGTGTACATATTTTGTTTGAACAACGGAACAGTAAGCTGGAAATCTTCCAAGCAAGAGATTGTTGCCGATTCAACAA
Organism: Zanthoxylum bungeanum; assembly: GCA_019454045.1. Lineage (NCBI taxonomy): Eukaryota > Viridiplantae > Streptophyta > Magnoliopsida > Sapindales > Rutaceae > Zanthoxylum > Zanthoxylum bungeanum. Next base: position 109,571 of record SKCR01005221.1, on the reverse strand, counting down.
CAGAAGCGGAATACATCGCTGCAGCTGAAGCAGTAAAAAATGCAATTTGGATCCGTAAATTCCTACTTGGATTAGGAGTAGTTCCGTTAGCAGATGAACCCGTTCCATTGTATTGTGACAATAACGGGGCTATAACGCAGGCTGAGGAACCGCGGTCTCATCAACGATCCAAGCATATGCTTCGAAGTTTCCATATGATTCGTGAGATCATACATCGTGGCGATGTGAAGATCGAGAAGGTCGCATCAGATGACAACATTGTAGATCCGCTGACGAAAGTTATTCCTCAGCAAAAGTTTGAGCGACATGTACATAGTTCATGTGTGAGATACTTGAGTGACTGGCTATAGGCCAAGTGGGAGATTGTTGGACAATTATGACCCATAGCGTCACTATTTGTAAAAGATATTGTGGTTTTTGTACAAATTAACTATATGACAATGAAAATTACTATTTTATCATTTTGTAATTAGATTACTTGAATATATAAATGATAAAAGTCCTTATGCTTAGTTCCAGATTATAAGATATGAGACAATATCAATCCACGAAGGTTTAATCATTAAATATCCCTAGTCGTAGTATTATCGAGACTGGACATCGATAATACAGAATAAACTAGTATTGCACTTGTGCATATTATGGAAGCGTAACATCATAGTTCTCATATATTTAAGTATTGGATACTTATGCAAGTGTGATAAGAGGTTGTGTTTACCGATGGTACGGGAACAGCTTCGCTCTGGATAGACCCATCGGAATCCCATTGGTAGTATGACTATGTGTCTATGGGAATCCGAATCACGGTAGGTGTATTTGGTCTTAACCTGAGACTTGCATTGCTAATACTTGCGACAATCAATACGCTTTGGTTTTGGTCGTCCGGCGCTTTAACAGGTTATGTGTACGCCTCTTCTAGGTTTATTGAGAATCGTAGTGTATTGGGTGTGATGTCAAGATGGAAGTATCACTTCAGTCATATGGAGATGATGATCACGTAGGGATACATAACTAGTACTATATTATGTTGTAACTATAAGGATAATATGACAAGGTCATGATTATTTGATTAAAGAGACTTGTTGCTAATGATCCGATATATGCTTCGTACGGGGCAGACACTATTCCAGCCCCAGGCCTTGCATGTGACATCCGATACTGGTTCACAATACACAATACTACGTATACTACGCCTGATAAAGATTATATATTCCTTAAAGAATATTTCTGGAGAATTGGGTAGGCACGACGCTTTGCTAGAAGCCAACCATGTCTTGTAAATCGGTAAGAACGTGGTACGAGGTACGCACATATTCGGATAGTCCGATGACCGGATTTACTGCCAACATATCCAGGGATCTCATGGGTCGCTTCCCGAAGATTCACCGATGATGTTTGACTCGAACATAATTAATCTGGGATTAATTAGAAGTAAAAGAGAGAAAATTAATTTGGGATTAATTATGGCGAGAATTTATCTGGGATAAAATTTGAATAGAAGAGAGAGAAAGATTAATTTTGAATTAATCGATAAAATAATATATTCGATATATTAAATGAAATTAGATTTCACAATGGAATTAAAGTTGGATTTTAATTCGGGCGAATGAATTAATTTAGAATTAATTCGCGAGCGACTTTAATAGTAATTTTGCTAGGCATAATTATTTAAATTTGATTTAATTACGTCGCAATGGAAAATTCGTTAATTCGGAATTAACTAACCCGAGCCCTGAATGTGTTTTGCGGGCCCACTCAGATTTTGAATCAAGTGGGGCCCACTACAAGTCACATCACTAGTCAAACTACTTACTTTATGGTGATGTAAGTTAGTATTAGTTATGTTAACTTGTAAGACACATTTCATTATTTAATTATGAAAAGTTGAGTGACCTTTACCAAATCTTGGATTTGGTATATGACTTTTGATTTTGGAAAATCAAATTAACTTAACACATTTTCACTCTCCTTTTCCTATCTTCACCGAAAACTCTCTCTCTCTTTTACTCTCATATTACCGAGAGTTGCATCAAGAACAATGGGAATTTTGTTGCAAAAATCTCCATTGCTAGCACATAAAGAAGTCAACAAAGGTGATAGGGAAACAATCCCTACGAGTTTGGAATTCAAAGTTCACATCTTGGAGCTCAACATACAATCAAATGAGAGCTTGTAGCACTTCTCAAATGAGGAAATTTTTTATTATTCTCTACATCCTTAACCGATCAAAGTGAGTATATTTTCCGTTATCTTACTTTGTGTATTCACATCTTTTATGCTTAAATAGATCCTTGGCATAATTCTCATATATTTAAGTATTAAATATTTATGCAAGTGTAATAGGAGGTTCTATTAGCGGTTGGACCGGGAACAGCTTCGTTCTGGATAGACCCATCGGAGTCCCATTGGTATTATGACTATGTGTCTATGGGAATCCGAATTAGGGTAGGTGTTTGTGATCTTTAACCTGAGACTTGCATCGCTAATAATTGCGACAATCAGTTTGCTTTGGTTTTGGTCATCCAGAGCTTTAACAGGTTCTGTGTACGCCTCTTCTGGGTTTACTGAGAATCGTAGTGTATTGGGTGTGATGTCAAGATGAGAGTATCACTTCAATCATATGGAGATGATGATCACACAGGATACATAACTAGTACTCTTAAATGATGCAGCCATTGGGATAGTATGACTAGGTCATGATTATCCGATTACAAAGACTAGTTGCTAGTGATCTGATATATATTTTGTATGGGGCAGACACAATTCCAGCCCTAGGCTTATCATGTGACATCTGATACTGGATCGTATTACGAAATACCATGTATACTACGCCTGATACAGATTATATATTATTCGTTGAATATTTCTGGAGAATTGGGTAGGCACGGTGCTTTGCTAGAAGCCAACCATGTCTTGTAAATTGGTGAGAATGTGGTACGGGGTACGCACATGTTGGATAGTCCGACAACCGTATTTACTGCCAACATATCCAGTGATCTCTTGGGTCGCTTCCCAAAGATTCACCAATGACATTTGACTCGAACAGAATTAATTTGGGATTAATTATGAGAGAGAAAATTAATTTGGGAATAATTGCGGCAAAAATTAATCTAGGATTAAATTAATCTAGAAGAGATAACGCGATTAATTTAGAATTAATCGATTAAATAATATATTTGATATATTAATTGAAATTGAATTTCAATGAGGAATTAAAATTGGATTTTAATTTGGGCGAACGAATTAATTTGGAATTAATTTGAAAGCGATTATCGTAATAATTTTGCTAGGCATTATTATTTAATTAAATTGGATTTAATTACGTAGCGACGGAAAATTCGTTTAATCGGATTAAACGAACCCAGGCCTAAAGTGTGTTGTGTAAGCCAACTTGAATTTTGAATTTAAAGTGGTGAGACCTACTTGACTTACATCAACTAGTCATTAGATGATGGAAGTAGTTTGATGCATTTAATGCATTTTTCTTTCCAACACACTAAGTTTTATTTTTGGAAAACATAACATATTAACTTGTTTTTTAGAAAAACAAAAATCAACACAACTTCTCTCTTCTCATATGCTTGGCCGAACCTTGCTTCTCTCCAAGGGAAAATTTTTCTTCAATTTTATTTCAAGCTAGCACTTATAAGAGTTGATTAAGGTGATAGGGAAACTCACCCAAGAGTTTAGAACTCAACATTAAGCTTGGAGCTTCTACATCCATTGAAGATTTTTGAAATTTCTCATCTGATCATTGTAAGTATTTACGCAACTTATCTTGATTTATTCACACTTTAATCTTGTTTAGAGATCATTGGCATGTATTAGAGACACTAACAATGGTATCATGAGCCCATCTAATCTTGATTTGAATCTAGGGTTTATACACTTGAATTTGGGGATTTTGCTTGGAGCATGTATTTTTCCAAATTGATTGTTTGGTTATTGTTGGATGATGATAACTTGGAGTTATGCAAATTGGATTTGTGAAAATTGATTGGATCAAAATTTCCCTAATTATCTTACCTTGGCCGAAACTTGACCCTAGTATGCTCATGGTGATTTTTTGAAAATTAGACAATTGGATGTGTTTATGGCATGAAATGAATATTGATTGTTGATTTAATTGGATTGAAATCAAAATTGGATATAATTTCCTTGCCTTTGCCGTGAGTTGAAGCATGTTGAATGAATTGATTTTGCTTCAATTTGTGTTGGACATGAATTGAAAATTAAACATGATTAAGTTGATTAATTAATATTTTGGAAATATTAGATTAATAGATTAATTGTGTTAATTACACTTTAATTGGATTAATATGATATTTGGAATATTATGCTAATTTAATTTGTTGTATTTCGGCTAATGGGCTTGGTTGGGCCAAGTATGGTTTTGGACAATTGGGTTGGATCCAATTGAGCCTAAAATCATTTCCATAAAGTCCAAAATATGACTTTGGGCCTTTAATAATTTAATTGGGCCTAAATTGATTTTGGCATAGAGTGATTCCTAATTGGGCCTTGGCATTTTGGGTGTGATCCATAATGGCCAAAGCCCATGCCTAAAGAATTAATTGAAAGCCCATTGGACTTTAATTGAATTGGCATTGGATGCTAATTGGGCCTTTGAGACCCAATTGGATTGGATTTGGAATCCAAGTCTAAAAGTGCAATATTAAAAGTGTAATTATTTAATTGGAATTAAACATGAATTAGTATTGGATATAATTTAAATTGGATATAAAATTATAGTTCGATATAATTCAAGAATACGTACTTTGAGTATTTATTCTTAAACGAGTTAGACCGCGCAAATCAAATCGTTGTATGAACATTGGATGGTCATTAATTGAAGATTAATTAATTGGATAGATTGATTGACAACAGGCTTTGTGTGAATACTTGGATGTATTTGTATGAATAATGTATATCATATGGATATTAGTTGGGTGGGGGCAATTTTGGAAATTGTTGTAAATATGGTATTTATTAAATTGGACCTGCGTGTCCAACCTTTCACCTCCTTATCTCTTTGTATTTCTCTTCTCACCTATTCCCCTCAATGTAAATGAGGTTTCTTTATGTATTATGTAATTGGGTAGAAGAATGTAAAGTGCTAGCGGGAGAGAGGAGAGCGAGAGATTTGTTCTATGAACAAATTGTATTATATATCCATCCGCATATCAATATTAATTTATCGCACCTTATTATGCTTTTAGAATGCATGTTTAAGGGTGCATGATGAGACATAATCAAAGATAATAAATTGGTTGCCAATTTACGAAAAAACCTTCACTTTTATATTAAGCGTTTTCCTTCCATTGAGTGGTTCTCTCTCAAGATCCAAGATTGACTTTGATTTGTTGGCCAAAGTCAAGATCATTGTCCATCGCGGATGTGTTTGAACCATGAAAACATTGTTATACATCGCATGTCTTGGGCAGTTGTGACTTGTTGGCCAAAGTCAAGGTCACTTCTGTACATCGACGTAGATTACGAAGCTTTCCCATTGTCAATGGGTCACGCTTAACTGGAATCATTAAGCTTGTTGAGCCAAAGCCAAGGCTTAGTTGATTCAGAGGAAAAAAGGTTAGGAAATATATTGGATATATGTTTTGGACTTGGAGGTCCACCTACCGGATCTAGGAATTGGATGGGATCCAATTGATCTTAGAGATCTACCTAGTTAAGTTTCATACATCTTGTTGGCCAAAGTCAAGGTTGTGTTTATTTAACATGATCCTAGCCCACTAGGAAACTGGGTTTCCTGAGTACTCAACAGAGGGTTAGAGGCTCGCCGAAAAATAGTGGGAGGCCAATATTAAATTTACAATTTCGTTTAATACTCGCTAATACGCGCTCTTTTATTATATCTCGATATATATATATATATATATATATATATATATATATATATATATATATATATAATATATATATTAGTTGGACTAATATCATTTATTATTTTTTTGAACAGTTAGACTGTACAAGACACTACTCCACTTATAGTTTGTTATATAGTTGGACTATAGTAACCATTGCATTTTGAGTGTACCCGATATCATTGATTGGATAGTTGGACTATTGCAATCGAGATGGCTAGAAAGATTAGCGTTAGAGACATCATCATGGGTGACAATGTCTTTAATGGCTCCAATTTTCCAGACTGGGAAATGAATCTCCGGATAGTCCTGGGATCTGAGAAGTTACTCTATGTTATAAAGAGACCTCTCGGGCCTGAGCCCGGACATGAGCGGGCAGTAGATCATGAGCTTTGGAAGACTCATCGATATGATAACTTCACTGCTCAGTCTGTCATGCTTGCCGCAATGACACCTCAATTTCGTCATCAGAACAAAGGATTGGATCCTTATAACATGATGTTGAAATTGAAGGACCTTCACAGATCTAACCTTAGATCTCAGAAGTACGAATTGCAAAAGAAGCTCTTTCGCTCGCGCATGTCAGAGGGTACATCTGTCAAACACTATGTGTCGTATATGATTGCTGACATCGAACAACTAGGTCAGCTAGGCATTACCTTCGAGGTCGAGACTTCCATAGATTTGATCTTACAATCTCTGCCCGATTGCTGGGGCGGGTTCATCATGAACTACAATATGATGAACCAAGAAAAGACTTTTGGAGAGTTAATGGCGATGCTGAAAGAGGCAGAGCCAGAGCTTCTGAAAGGGCAAGAAGCGCGAGGCATATCTTACTTCGACATCACAGAAAGCCAAGGCTTGGCCGAAGGCTTCTGGGGGTGTGAAAAAGAAAAAGAAAAATGGCAAGGCTAAATCGTCACGGTCTTCTGGGAAGACTAATGAAAAATCACAAGATGTCTACCTACACTGTGGCAAATGGGGTCACTGGAAGCGTGATTGCTGTAAGTACAAGGCGGACTTAAAGGAAGCGAGGGCGGGTAAGGCTCCGACCTCAGGTATGTTTGTTATTGAAATAAACATGTCCACTACTGGTTTTAAAAATTGGATTTTTGATTCTGGATGTGGTACTCACATATGTACTGATGTACATGATCTGCAGATTAACAGGAGACTGGCTTCAGGAGAGATCGACCTGCGAGTCGGAAACGGGACGAGAGTCGTTGTTTTGGCCGTAAGGACCTGTGTTTTGAATATACCCTCAAGGCATGTAATTACATTAGGTGACTGTTATTTTGTACCTAGTTTGACTAGGAACATCATCTCTGTATCTTGTTTAACCCGATACGTGTATACCTTTGTATTCCGAAATACTGGGTGTTTTGTATATAAATATGACATTTTGATATGTACAGAAGATGTTAATAATGGTCTTTATATTTTGAATATAAATGAATCTCAAACATATAACATGACAAATAAAAGGCTCAAATTAAGTAAAACAGATGAACTTATCTGTGTCATTGTCGTCTGTGACACATTAACAAGACTCGTATATCCACACTTTCGAAGAGTGGATACTTGGACGGATTTGATCTTAATTTATATGACGTCTGTGAATCATGTTTATTAGGCAAAATGCCTAAAACACCTTTTAGTGGTAAGGGTGTACGTGCCACCGAGCTGTTAGCCCTCGTTCATAGTGACGTATGCGGGCCCATGTCTATCCAGGCTAGAGGTGGATATGAATACTTCGTAACCTTTACGGATGATGCATCACGTTATGGTTATGTGTATCTTATGAGACACAAGTCGAAAACTTTTGAGAAATTCAAAGTGTTTCGACAGGAAGTAGAAAAACAGACCGGCAAAAGTATTAAAATATTACGGTCGGACCGTGGTGGAGAATACTTGAGCAATGAGTTTCAAGATTACTTGAAAGAATATGGTATTCTTTCACAGTGGACTCCTCTCGGAACACCTCAATTGAACGGTGTGTCTGAACGGAGAAACCAAACTTTGTTGGACATGGTAAGGTCTATGATGAGTCGCACTGAGCTAGCAATTTCCTTATGGGGATATGTATTGAATATTGCAATACTTATTTTGAATAAGGTTCCGTCAAAGTCTGTTGGACAGACTCTATATGAAATATGGAGAGGAAAGAAACCATGTTTCTCATTCCTGAAGATTTTGGAATGCTGGGCATACGTTAAACGTTTGGATGGTACCAAACTAGAACCCAAACCGAATAAGTGACTATTTGTAGGTTATCCTAGGGAAACCAAAGGATATTGCTTCTACAACCCACAAGAGAACAAAATATTTGTTGCTCTTCATGCAGTTTTCCACGAAAAGGAATTCATAGATGCAGTGATAAGTAAGAGGAAAGTAGAACTCGATGAAAATCGGAGTGATACTGTTCCTGGCACCGACCCCCTCATGGAAAACCAACAGTCTATCAGGGATGTGACTATTCCATAATCTTCTAATACACAAGAACCGCGTAGGTCGGAGAGAGTCGAAAAACAACCTGAGAGGTATTGGGTTTCTTATCTCACCTCATGTAGATATTAATCTTATTGAGGAAGGTGAACCGGCTATGTATGAGGAAGCGATACAAGGTATCGACTCCGCTTTATGGCAAGAGGTCATGAAGTCCGAAATGGATTCCATGTATACCTACCAAGTTTGGACATTGGTTGATGCACCATAAGGCATTAAGCCTATTGGTTGCAAATGGGTCTTCAAGAAGAAAACATACATGGATGGCAACATACAAACGTACAAAGCTAGACTTGTAGCGAAAGGGTATCGTCAATGACATGGTGTCGATTACGATGAAACTTTTTCATCTGTTGCCATGATTAAATTCGTTCGGATAATGCTTGCTATTGCTGCATATTTCGATTATGAAATATGGCAGATGGACGTCAAAATCGATTTCCTTAATGGAAACCTTTTGGTGGATGTTTATATGCAATAGCCTGACGGTTTTGTCGTGCTAAAACATGCAAACAAGGTTTACAAGTTAAATCGATCCATTTATGTATTGAAGCAAGTGTCGCGTTCTTGGAACCAACATTTTGATGAGATCATAAAAGAATATGGTTTCATTCAAAACGAAGATGATTCTTGTGTATATAAGAAGGTTAGTGGGAGCGCACTGACATTCATTGTCCTATATGTTGATGATGTATTGCTTTTAGGCAATGACATTCTCATACTATAATCGGTGAAAGCTTGGCTTTCATTAAAATTCTCCATGAAAGACCTGGGAGAAGCAGCCTTTATTTTTTATGAATAAGGATCTACCGGGATAGATCCAGAAAGCTACTTGGACTCTCCCAGAGCTCGTACATTGACAAAGTGTTGAAGAGATTCAACATGGATCAGTCTAAAAAGGGGCTGCTTCCAGTGTCACATGGCATCTCTCTATCTAAGGACATGTGTCCTAAAACTCAAGATGAGAGAGATTCAATGAATCGGATCCCGTTCGCTTCCGCAGTCGGATCGATCATGTATGCCATGATATGTATGCGACCTGATGTTTCGTATACTTTAAGCATGTGCAGTCGCTATCAGGCCGATCTAGGTGATGGTCACTGGATTGCTGTTAAGAACATACTTAAGTATCTTAGAAGAACTAAGGATGCTTTCTTAGTCTATGGAGATGGAGAACTTGAGGTGACTAGGTTCACCGATGCAAGTTTCCAATCTGATAAAGATGAATGTAAGTCACAATCAGGGTACATATTTTGTTTGAACAACGGAGCAGTGAGCTGGAAATCTTCCAAGTAATAGACTGTTACCGATTTAACAACAGAAGCGGAATATATTGCTGCAGCTGAGGCAACAAAAGAAGCAGTTTGGATCCGTAAATTCCTAATTGGATTAGGAGTAGTTCTGTTAGCAGCTTAGCCCGTACCTTTGTATTGTGACAATAACGGGGCTATAGCACAGGCTAAGGAACCACGGTCTCATCAATGATCTAAGCATGTACTTCGACGGTTTCATCTGATTTGTGAGATCATACATCATGGCGATGTGAAGATCGAAAAGATCGCATCAGATGACAACATTGTAGATCCGCTGACGAAAGCTATTTCTCAGTAAAAGTATGAGCGACATGTACATAGTTCAGGTGTTAGATACTTGAGTGATTGGCTATGAGCCAAGTGGGAGATTATTGGACAATTATGACCCATAGCATCACTATTTGTAAAGAACATGGTGTTTTTGTACAAATTAACTATGTGACAAAGGAAAATGCTATTTTATCATTTTGTAATTGGATTACTTGGATATATAAATGATAAAAGTCCAAATGATTAAACCGGATTAATAAGATATGAGACAGTATTAATCCATAAACAATTTGATCATTAAATATCCCTAGTTGTAGTATTATCGAGACTGGACATCGATAATGCGGAATAGACTAGTATTACACTTATGCACGTTATGAAAGCTTAACGGCATAGTTCTCATATATTTAAGTATTAGATACTTATGCAAGTGTAATAGGAGATTTTGTTAGCCGTTGGACTGGGAACAGCTTCGCTCTGGATAGACCCATCGGAGTCCCATTGGTATTATGACTATGTGTCTATGGGAATCCGAATCAGGGTAGATGTATGTGATCTTTAACTTGAGACTTGCATCGCTAATACTTGACTCGAACATAATTAATCTGGGATTAAATTCGTCTAGAAGAGAGAACGCGATTAATTTAGAATTAATCGATTAAATAATATATTTGATATATTAATGAAATTGGATTTCAAGGCAGAATTAAAATTGGATTTTAATTCGGTGAATGAATTAATTTGGAATTAATTCGTAAGCGATTATCGTAATAATTTTGCTAGGCATTATTATTTAATTAAATTGGATTTAATTACATCGCGACGGAAAATTCGTTTAATCAGATTAAACGAACCCGTGACCAAAGTGTGTTGTGTAAGCCAACTTGAATTTTGAATTTAAAGTGGTGGGAGCCACTTGACTTACATCAACTAGTCATTAAATGATGGAAGTAGTTGGATGTTGGACAGTTATGACCCATAGCGTCACTATTTATACAGATCATGGTGTTGTTGTACAAATTAACTATGTGACAAAGGAAATTGCTCTTTTATCTTTTGTGATTAGATCACCTAGATATATAAATGATAGAAGGTCCATATGATTAGTTCTTGGATTGAGATGATATAAGACAGTATCAATCCATAAAGGTTTAATTATTAAATATCCCTAGTCAGAGTATTATCGACAATGGAAATCGATAATGCGGAAAAGACTAATATTACACTTGTGCGCGATGTGAGGGCATAACGACATAGTTCTCATATATTTGGGTATATGATACTCATGCAAGTGTAGTATGAGGTTGTGTTTTACCGATGGTATTGAAAACAGCTTCGCTCAGGATAGACCCCTCGGAATTCCATTGGTAGTATGACTATGTGTCTATGGAAGTCCGAATCAGGGTAGGTGTATTTGGTCTTAACCTGAGACTTGCACCGCTAATGCTTGGGATAATCAATGTACTTTGGTTTTGGTCATCCAGGGCTTTAACAGGTTCTGTGTACGCCTCTGCTGGGTATATTGAAAATCGTAGTGTGTTGGGTGTGACGTCAAGACGGAAGTATAACTCCAATCATAGTGGAGATGATGGTCACGTAGGATACGGAACTCGTTCTCTTATATGATGCAGCTATCGGGATAAAATGACTAGGTCATGTTTATCCGATTATAGAGACTAGTTACTAGAGATCCGATATGTGCTTCGTATAGGGCAGACACATTTCCAGCCACAGGCCTTGCATGTGACATCCGATACTGGATCGAAATACGCAATACTACGTATACTACGCCTGATATAGATCACATATTCCTGTAAGGATATTTCTGGAGAATTGGGTAGGCATGGCGCTTTGCTAGAAGCCAACCTTGTCTTGTAAATCGGTACAAATGTAGTACTAGGTACTTACATGTTCGGATAGTCCGACGACCGGATTTACTGCCAACATATCCGGGGATCTCATGGGTCGCTTCCCGAAGATTCATCGATGACGTATGACTCTCACTTTATTAATCTGGGATTATTTAAATGAGAGAGAAAATTAATCTGGGATTAATTACGGATATATTTTATCTGGGATAAAATATTAATGAAAGAGAGAAAACGATTAATTTGGAATTAATCGATAAAATAATGTATTTGATATATTATACGAAATTGGATTTCGACGCGGAATTGAAATTAGATTTTAATTCGGGTGAACGAGTTAATTTAGAATTAATTCATAAGCGACGTGAATAGTGATTTTGCTAGGCTTAATTATTTAATTACGTCCCAACAGAAAATTCTTTAATTTGTAATTAGCGAACCCAAGCCCGAGAGTGTTTACGAGCGCACTCGCATTTCGAATTCAAGTGCGGCCCGCAAGTCACATCAAGCGTCAAATCACTTGTCACTTGATTGATGTGACAACTTGTCACTTGATTGAGTGAATAATGATGGTTGTTGTTGGAAGAGTGTTTGACACTCACGTTAGACTTTTGAAAGACATTTACCATATTTAATTATTTGGTATTTTACTTTTCCTTTTTGTTCTTCGACGCATCGCCTCAACCGATCGATGTAAGTATTCTGCAACTTCTTTGATGTATTCGCACTTGTGTTTCATTGCTTTAATCGATCCTCGGGACCGTAGAAACCCAACAATGGTATCAGAGCGAGTTAAAGCATGAAACTTGAACTTAGGGTTAAAATTAGGTAAATTGATTTTGAGCATGATTTGATGAAATTGTTTGATTAAGTATGCTTGAATGATGTTTAATTGAAGTTGTATTGGATCAATTTCATGAAAAGTTGATTGGATCAATTTTGCCCAAAAAAATTGGCTTGGCCGAATCTACTATTTGCCCTAATGTTTTGGGATTTTTGTTTCGTTGATCATTGGATGACTTGAAATGATTGGGAATGCTGATTTAATGTTGATTGTGGATTTAATTGGATTGAAACCAAATCGGACATAAATTACCCCATGAATGCCGAGACTAGTATGCATGAAAATGGGTTTGATTTTTGTTTAAAATGTGTTGGACATGTTTTAATGTTGATAAGCATAATTAATTGTGTAAATTGATGTTTTAGAAATGTTAATTTGGGTGATTAATTATGGCATTACACTTTGAATAATTAAATTGTGAAATTGGAATTTTGGAATTTAATTATGTTGGGCTTAAATTGGATTTGGGCTTAAAAAGTTGTTATTGGGCTTTAATGGGCTTGGTACCAAGATTGGTTTAGGCAAATTGGTTGGATCCAATTGGGCCCAAAACCATATCCATAAAGTCCAATTATGACTAATGGACCTTTAACTTTAATTGGGCCTAATGGGCCTAAATTGGTTTCTTGGCAAATAAGGGTGATTCCTTAAATGGGCTTTGGTATTTGGGTTTGACCCATGTTGACCAAAAGTCCATGTCTTAGAAATTAATTAAAAGTCCATTGGACTTTAAATTAAATTGACATTGGATGTTAATCGGGCTTTGAGACCCGTAACGGTTAGATTTAAAATCTAAGTCGTAAAGGTTCGTTAATAAAGTGTAATATTTAATTTGGAATTAAATAGTGATTTAGTATTAAATGCATATTAAATTGAATTTAATGTTGTAGTTTAATTTAATTCAAGAATTCGTACTTTGAGTACTTATTCGAAAAACGAGTTGGACTCGCGCAAAATCAAATCGTTGTTTGAACATTGGATGGTCATTAACTATCAAATTAATTAATTGGATTAGATTGATTGATAACATGCTTGTGTGAATAAATGGTTGCGATGCATGAATAATGTATATCAGATGGATATTAGATGGGTGGGGCAATTTTGGAAATTATCGTAATAAATTTAGAATTTATTAATTGGACCTGCGTGTCCAGCCTATTACCTCTTTGACTCTGTGTATTTCTCTTCTCACCTATTCCTCTCAATGTAAATGAGGTTTCTTTAGAAGTGTTATGTAACGGGTAGAAGCAATACTTGTGTTAGCGGGAAAGAGGAAAGAGAGAGATTTTTTCTAGGAACAATGTGTAAAGTATCCATCCGCATATCATTATTATTTATTTATATGCGCCTTATTATGTGTTTAGAATGCATGTTTAAGGGTGTATGATGATGAGACCTTAACAAAGATAATAAATTGGTTGCCAATTTGCACGCGAAAAATCCTCACAAAATATTAAGCGTTTTTCCTTCCATTGAGTGATTCTTACTTAAGATCTAATACTGGCATTGGTTTGTTGGCCAAAGTCAAGGCCTTTGTCCATCGAGGATGTGTTTGAATCATGAAGGCTTTGTTCCATATTGGTGTCTTGCCCAAGTTGTGATTTGTTGGCCAAAGTCAAGATCACTTCTTGTCCATCGACATTGATTACGAAGCTTTCCAAGGTCAATGGGTTCCGCTTAACTGGGATCACTAAGTTTGTTGTGCCAAAGCCAAGGCTTAGTTGATTCAGAGGAAAAAAGGTTAGGCAATATATTGTATATATTGGCATATATAAGATATATGTTTCGAACTTGGATGTCCACCTACTGGATCTAGGAATTGGATGAGATCCAATTGATCTTAGAGATCTACCTAGTTAATTATCATACAATTTGTTGGCCAAAGTCAAGATTGTGTGATATTTAACGGGATCCTAGCCCACTAGGAAACAAAGTTTCCCGAGTACTCCACAGAGGGTTAGAGCCTCGCTGAAAAATAGTGGGAGGCAAGTATTAAATTTGCAATATTCGTTTAGTAACTTGCCATACGCGCATTTCAAATATTACGTCAAATCAATTATTTATTAGTTGGACTAATATTAATCGTTGTTTTAATTAACAGTTGGACTGTATTCAAACTATTTCGATTATAGTTGATTTTATAATTGGATTATAGTAATCAATAAAATTGAATTGAATCTATTAAATTATAGCTGATTATATAGTTAGACTATAGTAATCATTATAATAAATAGTACCTAAATCGTTGATTAAATAGTTGGACTATTAGAATCAAGATAAATTGAAAGATTAGTATTTAAAACATAATCCTGGGGAAAAAATATTTAAACGACTTTAATTTTCAAATTGGGAATAAAATTTCAGGATGGTCCTGGAAACTAATAAGTTACTTTATTTGATAAAATAACATATTAGGCCTAAGCCCGGAGTTAAGCAAATAGTAGAGCATGAAATTTGGAATATTCATGTGATGATAACTTTAGTGCTTAATCCATTATACTTGCCAAATAGACTCCTTAATTTCTTAGTCAGAACTAAGGATTAGATCCTTATAGTATGATAATGAAATTGAAGGATCTTCATAGATCTATCCTTAGATCTTAGAAGTACTAAATTACAATAGTAAACTCTTGGAGAGTTAATGGCTATTCTCAAGGAGATAAAGCCAAAGTATGCAATAAGGCAAGAAGCGCAAGGCGCATCTTATTTCGACATTCCGGAAGGCCAAGGCTTGGCCAAAGGCTTATGGGGTACCGAAATTGTCAAAGGCAAAGTTATTAGAATCTTCTGGGAAGATAAAGGACATATCCCAAAAATGTCTGCCTAAATTGTGGCAAACGGGATCATTGAAGCGTGACTGCCGTATGGACAAGGCAGACATGAAGGAATTGAAGACGGGCAAGGCTCCGACTTCAAATATGTTTGTCATGAAATATGTTCACTACTAGTATTAAAATTGGATTTTAGATACTGGATGTGGTAAATAAATATGTACTGGTGTGCAGAATCTGCTATGACCAGGATACTGACTTCAGTTGAGATTAATCTGCGAATTGAAAACGGGACGAAAGTCGCTGTTTTAACCGTAGATACCTAAGTTTAGGAATTACCCTTCGGGTGTGTACTTAAATTAGGAAACTGTTACAATGTAACTAGTTTGACTAGAAATATTATCTCTATATCAGAGTATAATCCGTTGCGGATATACCTTTATATTCTAGAACACTAAAGTGTTTCATTTTATTAAGATGATATTGCGATAAACACATTAGATGTGAATAACAACATTTATATTTTGAATATAAATAAATCTTGAACGTATAACAGGACAAACAAAATAGCTCAAACTGATTTGATCAGTTAAAACTTGAATGTGGCATTGTTGTCTGGGACACAATTAACAAGAATCGTATATCCACACTTTTGAATAGTGAATACTATGACAAATTTGTTTCCATTCAAATAATGTCTACGAATCTAGTTTATTAGGCAAAATGCCTAAAACACTCTTTACTTGGTAAAAGTGCAAAATACCACCGATTTGTTAGCCCTTCTTCATAGGGCCCATGTCTAGCTAGGCTAGAGGTGGATATGAATATTTCATGACCTTTACGGATGTGGCATCGCGTTATGGTTATGTGCTTCTTTTGGAACACAAATCGGAAACTTTTAGAGTTTCGATACGAAATAGACAAACAGATCGGCTAAAGTATTAAACCATCATGGTTAGACCATGATAAAAATACTTAAACAATAAGTTTCTCATATACTTGAAAGAGTATAGTATTCTTTCAATGAGGACTCCTCCCGGAACACATCAATTTGACGGTTTGTCTTAACGGAGAAACCGAATTTTGTTAGACATGATAAGGTTAATCATGAGTCGCTCTGAGCTACCATTTCCTTCAACTGATAAGCATAAACAGTGCAGAACTTATTTTGAATAAGGTTCCATAAAAATCTGTTTGACAGACTTCATATTAGATATGAAAAGGAAAGAAACTGGGTTTTCTCATTCCTGAAGATTTGGATATGTTATGCATATGTTTGGATGATACCAAACTAGAACCAAAATCGGATAAGTGCCTAAGTTGTTGGTTATCCTAGGGAAACCAAAGTATAGTACTTAAACAACTCACTAGAGAACAATGTAATTGTTGCTCGCCATGCGGTTTTCCTAAGAGGAATACCAATATGCAGTGGTAAGTGGGAGGAAAGTAAAACTCGATGAAAATCGGAGTAATACTATTCCAGGCACCGATTCCTTAATGGAACACAAATAGTTCATCAAGGATGAAACTATACCAATAATCTTCGAATACACAAGAACGACGTAAGTCGGAGAGAGTCAGAAAACAACCTGGGGTATTCTGATCTCACCTCTTAAAGATGTCAATCTTATTGAGGAACACGAACTGACTACGTATGAGGAAGTAATACAATGTATCGAATCCCTATTATGGCAAAGTGCCATAATGTCCGAAATGGATTACATGTATATCAACTATGTTTGGATACTAGTTGTTGTACCGCAAGACATAGTGTATATTGGTACTATTTAGTCTTCAAGGAAGACATACATGGAAGGCAACATACCAACGTACTAAGCTAGGCTTGTAGCGAAAAGGTATCGTTATCAACATTGTGTTGATTACGACGAAACCTTTTACCTGTTGCCATGGTAAATCCATTTGGATAAATCTTGCTAATGCTGCATGTTTCATTTATGAAGTGTGGCAGCTAAATGCCAAAACCGATTTCCTTAACGGAAACCTTTTGGAGGATGTTTTCAACATCCTGACGGTTTTGTCGTACTATAACTAGCAAACAAGGTTTGCAGGTTATTCGATCCATGGATGGATTGAAGCAAGCATAGGGTTCTTGGAATTATCGTTTTGATGTAATCATAATGGTATATGATTTAATTCAAAACGAAAATGATTCTTGTGTATATAAGGAGGTTAGTGGGAGCTCACTGACAGCGAAAGTCCTAAACAATAATGACATGTCATTTCTTGGAAATGATATTCCCATAATACAATCGGTGAAAGCTTGGCTTTCATAAAAATTCTCCGTATAACTCTTGGGAGAAACAACCTTTATTCTAGGAATAAAGATCTATTGGGATAGATTTAAAGTTGTTGACACTCTCCGAGAACTCGTACATTTAAAAATGTACACGACCTTGTGTCTCATACGCTTTGAGCATATGGAGTCATAATCAGGCCAATCCAAGTGATAGTCACTGGATTGATGTTAAGAACATCCTTTAGTATCTTAGAGGATCTAAGGATGTTGTCTTAAGCTATGGAGAAGGAGAACTTGAAGTGACTGGGTTCACCGTTGCAAGTTTCCTAACCGATAATAACGACTATAAGTCGCAAAACGGTACTATAAAGTTTGAATAACGGAACAGTGAGCTGGAAATCTTCCAAGCAAGATACTGTTACCGAATAAACAACAAAAGTGGATTATTCTGCAGCTGAGGCAGCAATAGAAGCCATTTGGGTCGATAATGAATCTAATTAGATTAGATATAGTTCTGTTAGCAGCTGAGCTAGGCTTCAGCGCAGGCTAAAGAATTAATGGTCTCATCAACGATCCAAATATATACTTGGATATTCATCTGATTCGTTCGGATCATACATCGTGGCGATGTGATGATCGTATAAATCGCATCAGATGATAAT
Source organism: Zanthoxylum bungeanum (assembly GCA_019454045.1). Classification (NCBI taxonomy): domain Eukaryota; kingdom Viridiplantae; phylum Streptophyta; class Magnoliopsida; order Sapindales; family Rutaceae; genus Zanthoxylum; species Zanthoxylum bungeanum. Next base: position 91,199 of record SKCR01005221.1, on the reverse strand, counting down.
CATGCAAATCCACTGACGAAAGTCTTTTCTCAGTAGTTTGAGCGAACCGTACATAGTTCGGGTGTAAGACACTCGAGTGACTGGCTATAAGCCAAGTGGGAGATTGTTGGACAGTTATGACCCATAGCGTCACTATTTGTACAGATCATGGTGTTGTTGTACAAATTAACTATGTGACAAAGGAAATTGCTCTTTTATCATTTGTGATTAGATCACCTAGATATATAAATGATAGAATGTCCATATGATTAGTTCCTGGATTGAGATGATATGAGACAGTATTAATCCATAAAGGTTTAATCATTAAATATCCCTAGTTAGAGTATTATCGACAATAGACATCGATAATGCGGAAAAGACTAGTATTACACTTGTGCGCTTTGTGAGGGCATAACGGCATAGTTCTCATATATTTGGGTATAGGATACTCATGCAAGTGTAGTAGGAGGTTGTGTTTTACCGATGGTATGGAAAACAGCTTTGCTCTGGATAGACCCCTTGGAATTCCATTGGTAGTATGACTATGTGTCTATGGAAGTCCGAATCAGGGTAGGTGTATTTGGTCTTAACCTGAGACTTGCACCGTAATGTACTTTGGTTTTGGTCGTCCAGTGCTTTAATAGGTTATGTGTACGCCTCTGCTGGGTATATTGAGAATCATAGTGTGTTGGGTGTGATGTCAAGACAAAAGTATCATTTCAGTCATAGTGGAGATGATGGTCACGTAGGATACGGAACTCGTTCTCTAATATGCTGCAGCTATCAGGATAAAATGACTATGTCATGTTTATCCGATTATAGAGACTAGTTACCAGAGATCCGATATGTGCTTCGTACGGGGCAGACAAATTTCCAGCCTCAGGCCTTGCATGTGACATCCGATACTGGATCGAAATACGCAATACTACGTATACTACGTCTGATATAGATCACATATTCCTGTAAGGATATTTCTGGAGAATTGGGTAGGCATGGCGCTTTGCTAGAAGCCAACATTGTCTTGTAAATCGGTACAAACGTAGTACTAGGTACTTACGTGTTCGGATAGTCCGACGATCGGATTTACTGCCAACATATCCGGGGATCTCATGGGTCGCTTCCCGAAGATTCACCGATGATGACTCTCACTTTATTAATCTGGGATTAATTAAATGAGAGAGAAAATTAATCTGGGATTAATTACGGATATATTTTATCTGGGATAAAATATTAATAAAAGAGAGAAAACGATTAATTTGGAATTAATTGATAAAATAATGTATTCGATATATTATATGAAATTGTATTTCGACGCGGAATTGAAATAAGATTTTAATTTAGGCGAACGAGTTAATTTAGAATTAATTCGTAAGCGACATGAATAGTGATTTTGCTAGGCATAATTATTTAATTACGTCGCAACGGAAAATTCTTTAATTTGGAATTAGCAAACCCAAGCCCGGGAGTGTTTGCGAGCGCACTCGCGTTTCGAATTCAAGTGCGGCCCGCAAGTCACATCAAGCGTCAAATCACTTGTCACTTTGATTGATGTGACAACTTGTCACTTGATTGAGTGAGTAGTGATGGTTGTTGTTGGAAGAGTGTTTGACACTCAAGTTAGACTTTTGAAAGACATTTACCATTTTAATTATTTGGTATTTGACTTTTCCTTTTTGTGTATTAGATACACTTATTCTTTCAACAACCAAATACACTTCTCTCTCCCTTACACGGTTTGGAGTTTTTTCCCTCTTCTCTCTCACACGGTCTTGGACCTCTTTTCTTCTTCTATTTTTCTACTACTGTCGAGAGCTAAGGAGAAGCAAAGTGTTGATTTTGTTGCAAAATCATGAGTGCTAGCACACAATGGAGTCATCCTAAGGTGATAGGGAAACCCACTTGTGAGCAAGGAATCACCAATTGAAGCTTGGAGCTTGGAGCTTAGAGATGGCCGAAATTTTGGAGGAGCAAAATTGATCACTACCGTGAGGTTCCAAGGAGGCAGAAAACTTTTTGTTCTTCGACGCATCGCCTCAACCAATCGATGTAAGTATTCTGCAACTTCTTTGATGTATTCGCACTTGTGTTTCATTGCTTTAATCGATCCTCTGGACCGTAGAAACCCAACATTGGATGCATTTTTCTTTCCAAAACACTAAGTTTTGTTTTTGGAAAACATAACATATTAACTTGTTTTTTGGAAAAACAAAAATCAACACAACTTCTCTTTTCTCCTTTGCTTGGCCGAACCTTGCTTCTCTCCAAGGGAAAATTTTTCTTCAATTTTCTTTCAAGCTAGAACTTATAAGAGTTGATTAAGGTGATAGGGAAACTCACCCAAGGGTTTGGAACTCAACATTAAGCTTGGATCTTCTACATCCATTGGAGATTTTTAAAATTTCTCATCCAATCATTGTAAGTATTTCCGCAACTTATCTTGATTTATTCACACTTTAATCTTGTTTAGAAATCATTGGCATATCTTAGAGACACTAATAATATATTATCGGATTTTTTTCTAATATATATATCACTAAACCAAATTTAGTTTCAATATAAGCAAATTGGATCGAATATATATAATAAAAGAAAAGAGGTGCGACTATAAATAAGTAATATTATGGAAAAGAAATTGTTTGTATTCATGAATCAGATATAAATACGATCCGGATTGGCGTTTCGAGCACCAACTCTAACATCCTTATCGTATGGTTGTTTGCACATGTTAAAAATATTATGTTTCAATGTCATATTGCCAAAAGATAATTCATGATTCCATTCTTGCAATTAATTATAGCGTTAGTTATTGCTAAAAATGAACGACCAATTATTATAAGAATCAACTTATAACTGTCTACTACAGGTTGTGTTTCCAAGACAATAAAATCCACGGGATATATGAATTTATCGACTTGTAATAACACATCTTCCATAATTCCTTTTGGTACCTTGACTGATCTATCGGCAAGTGAAAGAGTGGTTGAGGTTGGTTTTAACTCGCCAATATTAAGTTGTTGGTAAACCGAAAATGGAAGTAAATTGACGCTGGTTCCAAGATCAATAAAAACATGTTCAATTTTTTGATTTCCAATAATACAAGAAATAGTTGGACAACCAGGGTCCTTGTATTTCAATGCATTATTGGTTGAGAGAATATAACTTACATGTTCAGCTAGAAAAACTTTCTTTCTTACCTGATTTTTTCTTTTAACGATGCACAAGTCTTTCAGAAATTTGGCATAAGATGGTATCTGTTGGATGACATCTAACAAAGGAATATTGACCTTTACCTGTTTGAATATTTCATATATCTATGGGGAAAGATTCAATTTCTTTATTTTTAATGCTTGAGGAAATGGAGGTGCATAAGAAAAATTATTATCATCAACGACGGGTAATGGTTCATCAACCTCTTCCTTACCTTCTGAATCTAATTTATTTTCAACTTCGCGAGGTTCAAGAATAGGTCTGTGGATGACTTTACCACTGCGAAGAGTAATAACAGATTTGACATGGTCTATATGTTGACTACCAGAACTACTCTCGTGAGGGTTTTGATGACTCTTGGGGTTTTGCTGTGGTTGTGCAGAAATCTCCAATTTCTCATTAATGGTCTAAACAGATGTGATTTTGGAGAAAGTATCTTTCAGATCAATCAATGTTTGCACATTTTGATTATTGATGGCTTCTTATTTCTCAATGAATGCATGTGACCGGCGTAATCACACGCTTATAACGCAAACGCACATATCATTCAAGTAGTATAAAAATTATCGATCCCACGAGGACTTAATACCTAAGCTATTAATTTATGAAGCCAAATGTTTACAAGTATCTAACAGATTGGTTGTTTTGATTGGATGGTGACTTTAAACAGAAAATAAAATTGTGCAAAAGGAAATTGAGGAAAATTCAATATTATTAAACTATCCAGGATTGTGAATCATTCCAATATCTTTTAAAAGATGAAGTGGTTATTTTATGTTTGTGTAATATATAACCTGGAACACGAAATTCTGCAAAAGCCTTTGTCGATGGTCAGATGCAAATACCCAGTGTAACTCAATTAATCATATGTCTATGTCAACCAAGTTACCTGAGTTCATTAAGTTTAAGTTCCAATTATGACTACCCCCGCCCGACAGGTATATGTCTATCATATAAGGAAATCTATTAAAGGGTTATATATCCTCAAAGAAGATCGTGGGCTATTAAGTCTAAGGCTGAAACCTAAAATTCATTTGTCAAGTTTATTTTAAGTTTATCCGATCAATCTTATTAGTGGCCAGTTAACAAGAAGCGTTAAGCTTAAGACTTAATAAGTAAACCTTTATATTACCTAAACTATAAAATAACACATTATAAACCGGTGATATTGGAATTCATCACAACCCCATATAACTAACTTAGTTCCGACACATATCTAAGGCTAGTAAAAGCTTAAATAAAATAAAAGACATAAAGTAAATGCTGGAAAGTAAATGCTGGAAATTAAAAATGTAAAAATACAATAAAAGAAAATGCTGAGGTTAAATGATCCACTTTTATCACTACTATTTTAGATATCTCCCTTATTATAATATATAAACTTTGCGTGATAATTACCAACCAGCCATATAGGCGGTATCCTGATTAAATCAAATTAATAATTAATTACCAATCGACCAACCAGGTGATATCCAGTTTAGTCAAGTTTAAAACCAATTTCAATAATTACCAACCGACCAATAAAATGGTATCCTTATTAATTCAGGTTTTAAATAGTTTATATATTATAATTAAGGGAGATTAATCTAAATATTAGTAATAAAAGCTTTACCTTTTACCGCAGCAGGGGGAGTTACCTCCTCATTTCTAAAAAGTAAAAAACTAAAAAGTAAAGAAAGGAAAGTACTGTGCGTAAAAGAAAATTATAGAAAGTAAAGACTGAAAAGTAAAGAAAAGAAAGTGCAAATGCGAAAATTAATTACTGAAATCTGTAAATAAACAAACAAGATACAATCCTCTTAGTATTCTTAAGGAATTACACAGAGAAAATTATATATTCAAATCTGAAATTCGGCCTTCTATTTATAGGCAAAAAATGGCTCGTGCGTCGCGTCGTGAAAGATTGTTCTTGCGTCGCGACGTGGAAGATTGTTCTTGCGTCGCGATGCGCTGTTGATGAAGGACGTGTGGCACGCGGGTTGCGGAGATGGTGACACGTGGCAGGCTAAATGACTATTTCAATAATTGTGGCGATGACATGGCGATGTTGATTGTTGGCATCATATGATGGTGACACATGGCATAAGATGATTGGATGATGATGATGTGGCTGACACGTGACAAGCTGACTCGGTATGTGACTGATATAGATGCCACGTGGCTAACACATAGACGACACGTAGATGACACGTGGCGATGGCGAATATCGGCAGTATGTGATGATGACACGTGGCACGGTGCACGTTAGCGGATCTGCTCTGATGTTGACATGTGGTAGGCGCACGTTAGCGGTCGTGATGCAGGATGCGAGTCTCGACGCCCAAATGACAGTTTTGCCCTTTTTGTCCGTTTTTCACTGTTTTGGCTCTGATTTGATTCCAAAAGTCCTGAAACTTTTTTTATCTACAAAATAATACAAAACATATCAAAATATTCACAAAACTCAAGAAACTATACAAAATATTAGGTCAAATGAGTGGGAAATAGTGATACATTTACCACTCATCAGCATGGAAGGTATCTTCAAGGGTTTTCCTAGGTGGTGGGACATATGGTGCATAATTCTGGGAATTTTGAAAATTTCGGTTTACCTGGGGAGGTTTTTGCGATGGTTGTGCTTGGTTATAATTCCTCCAATTGAAGTTTGGATGGTTTCTCCAACTAGAATTGTAGGTTTGGATTTGGTCTCATGAAAGTGTTTATGGAACTGACTTGGTCATGAAGACATTCTTGCAAGGCTGCCAAGGTTGGGCAAACTTGTGTGATATATTAATTTGAATTATAGATTTGACAGGTGACTTCTTGAACAGACTTGACATGATCACTCTTCCTTATTTCTAATGCCTCAATTGTTTTAGCTATAGATGCATACTTAGCAAAAAGGTAATGGTTTTCCCTAAAGTTAAACATACCTCTACTAGATGGCTGTGGTTTTACAGACGACTCATAAGTGACAACTGTATCCCATTGTTGTGCATTCTCTGCTATGTGTTCTAGGTAATCTAGTGTATCTTCAGGATTTTGTCCCTAAATTCACCATTATACATCATTTCTACTATTTGTCTACACTGGGGTATCAACCCCTCGTAGAAGTAGGCAACTAACCTCCATGTTTCAAACCCGTGATGTGGACAAACATTCAACATCTCTTTAAACCTCTCCCAACATTGGTAAAGTATTTCCCCCGACTCTTATGTGAAAGTCATTATTCACCTCTTAAAAGAGTTTGTTCTGTGAGGGGGAAAGATTTTTTTTAGGAATTATTCTTGTAAATCATCCCATGTTCTGCAGCCAAATTTTAGCTTTATCCTTTTAAAAAAGGGAAAAAACTTTAATCGAATTATATTCATACTGTAATTTTGGTCTGTGCAAGTGTTACATACCTCTTCAAATTCCCTTAAGTGCTGATAAGGATTTTCTGATTTTAGACCGTGGAATGTGGGTAACAGTTGGATGACACATGGCTTAAAATTGAAACGTGCTGCATTTGGGGGAAAAATAATGCAAGATGGTGATCATGTCTTAGTGGGATTCATGAATTGTCTGAGTGTCCTAGGATGATTAAGATCATCATGCTAAGACTCATTTTCTTCCCGATCAACTAGGTTTTCAACTTGGGCAGGTGGATTTTTATTTTGGTTCTCGGCCATTTTGACAGACGATGAAGGTGATGGAGACTCTCTATTTAATCTACCGTTAGATGATCGAGACCAATATCTCATGCAACCTAAATGTAGACTATATGCTAAAATTTAAATTACAAATGAAATACTTAACAAAAAGAAAAAGATAATAAACAAGTGAACGAAGAAAAAAAATAAAATAAATGACAAAAAAGTACAAACGTAGTGTTAAAAAATTGAGATACAGAAAATACAAATAAAATAAATACAAAAAAAAAAAGAAAAAAAAAATATATATATATATATATATATATATATACAAGGATGTTAAATTATTATTCTATCTACTAAATTATATTCTCCAGCAAAGAGGCCAAAAATTTGACAAGCTCAAAAAGTGGTTCTTTACTCTCAAGTATAAGAGTGTCGAAGTAATCAAATAACCCAGTAAGACCGAGGAATAACTTTAGTAAAATAAAATAATAATTTGAGTGAAAAATAAAAAGGCTGGATTGTGTGAAGTGATTGTAAATTTTAATTTAAACTGCAATAATATAATAAAATGCTGGGGGTAAGAGGATTCACTTTTAATATTTTAAATATAGAAATATCACTTTTTATAATATATAAATTGTCATTATTACCAAATTAATTTATTTCAGGAATTAATTATGTCAAAACATATAAAACCAGTCATAAAAGCGGTGATAACTTTTGTCTATAACAAGTTTAGTTAGGTACTCAATTATGCCAAATAAATAAAACCAGCCATATAGGCGGTATCAAAGTTTGTGAATAATTAATCCATATTTAAATTAAGTATTAATCAATAGATTATAATTTATATATTATAATATAAGTGAGATTAATCTATATTTTCATTTTAAAAGTTTCACCATTTTCTCCAGCAAAAAGAAATTAGCTACTCATAATTTGAATAAAAACACACATAATTTTATTACTGAAAGAAAAAGAAAATATAAGAAAGCTTTAAAGAAAATAAAACACACAAGAGCTGGATCCATTCACAAAATTTCAGAGAGAATCGTGTGAAGGAAGCTGAGGAAAATGAGGTGCAGAGCACCTCTATTTATAGATATTTTGAAAGCTTTCTCCACCAATTTCTCCATCATTTCCTCTACCATTTTCTCCACCAAACATATGTTTGGTGGAAGTTTGACAATTGTAGATTGTCATTTTCCATTTATTTTTTATTTTTTGATAATGACTTTAATAATTACATATAACACTCTTTGAATTTTTCATCAATTTTTGTCATGAAAATTTTAGAATTAGAAACTCTTGTGAACAATAAAGTTGTACTCTTTGAGTCTTATTTCATCTGGAACTGGAATCACTTCAATCCGATATCAGAGTAACAAGTTATGTCCAAAATACGAAAATTATGCAGGGCTGGAATTTCCGAAGTTGTACACTGTTAGAACGCCCTATAAAATTTATGGCCTCCAAAATCCAAATATCAAGTCCATTTTTCTAGATATGCATCTGACATGATTCTCGTAGCATAAGAATCACTCAGCTCAAAGTACATTCCCAACTACATCAACGACACAATTTGAGCATTTTGACGAATCAAGCCGAATCAAGTCCAACACCATAAATTCGACCAAGACAAGACTTAAAGGACTTGAGACACATCATTTGGGCCTTGTAAATGGAAGCCCACGAAATTTGGAGGATTTTGTGCAAAATGGATGATTTTGTCATTTTGGGAAAAGTTGCATCTTTTGTTGACTTTTTGATTTTTATCTTTGTAATGTTGACTAATTATGACTTTATTTATTATTTGTAACTTAGTTAGCTTAGCCATTTAGGTTAAGTTTGATTAGAACTAAGTTAGTTAGTTAAAGGACCTATTAGACATTCTTTAGAAATGATGCCACTTTTGTTGACTTTTTCTTTTTGATCTTTTTGCCACTTGTATAAAGATCTTGGAGGGGATATTTGTAATATTTAGTAAATGACTACTTAGGGCTTTAGCTTTATGTAGTCATTGGGTAGTTTTAGGACATTTTGGTCTTTTTAACTTTTGAATGGCATTTTAGTAAATTTGCCTTATCCTATATATTGTGAACTTTGTCTTCTTCAATAAAAACTTGCAAATTTCGAATTTCTTCAAAGAAAAATGGCTATGGCCAAATTTCAAGCTTAAGGGAGGGGTTCCCCTTTGTTTCAGCTTTGACTTATCTAAAGCGTGGCAACCTTGGTGGCATCTCCGTGCTAGTAGAACACTACAAGGAATCATCTTAAGGGTTCTCAAAGACAAGTTCTTTGTGGGTCTTCTTTATGGCATTGGAAGGGTTTTGTTCCTACAAAATCGAATTCGCGATGCTTGGGGTTCTATCCATTGCGAGGGGTTTGCTTGGCCTTAAACATCCAAGTGAGTTCCGCGTCAGCATCCAAAGTATTATTTCACCTACATAAAATATAAAAATCACAATAAACATAAATATAATTATTATTTAACAAATATTGTTAATTAAATGGATTAATGAAACTATAAGTGTAAAATGATTAATTTTTCTTTTAATAAATATGCATTTTTTAGTGTTCATCAATGGAAGAAAGAAACATGCACTTAGTATATGGAATTGGCAATCTTGGATTGATGGGATATGTTTCAAAGGTCGTGCAAGAAAGTGGCAGTCAAGTTTTGGGGATCATTCCAAAACCTTTGGTAGACAAAAACCTCATCGGAAAATCAAATGGAGAAGAATGCATTGTCTCAGGTATGTCTGAAAGACTTACTGAAATGATCAATCATGTTGACGCTTTTATTTCTTTATCAGGTGGGCTTGGCACGTTAGAAGAAATATTCACAGTTGCGTCATAGGCGAACTTGAACATTCACCAAAAACCCATTGGACTACGTAATGTTGATGGATTTTTCGATTTTCTTTTTGTATTTCTTGAAGATGCCAAAAGAAATGTGTTTATTTCAAAATCAGTAAAAGATATCTTCCTAACTGCAAGAAAAGCCGATGCTTTAATTGACCAACTCTTAGCTTATGAACCAAAAATCGACCTCATTCTTTCCAAGTTTAATTGGTCTGGTAACGATCGTGGCAAGAAGCGTAGAGTGGACTTGATCTTAATCTGTAATTTTTTCTTTTAAATTGTCATAGATTCAATTGTCAATTCCACACTAACCAGGTGATGTCTTCTAAACTTTATTTCTTCTTTTTCAGATATTGGGGACAATGTCTCAAATTGGTTAGGGGGAGGAGATAGTTGATTAGATAGTTTTTATTTTTATGTTTCATTGCTGTGTTTTTCGTTCAAAAAAAAAGTTTTCTCTTATGTTGTTATTTTCTCTTATGTTGCCTCAGTAAGCAGTGATTGTTCACGTAAAATGGTAGAGCTTGAGTTTGTAAAAAAAATGTATGAATAAGTCCGATTTCGTAGCCTCTCTAACTCGAGCAATTAAGCATGTATAGGTGTTTTAACACTTAGTGCCCTAAGGCCAACTGGTCTGGGAGTCACTGACCCAAAGCTCGTTATATGGGTTAAAGAGAAAGTTTAAGGGAATCAGACATTTTTTCTTTTTAATATATGAGATCCGAGCAAATAAGTCCGTAGGGGTGTCTTAACACCTAGCGCCCTAAAGCCAACTAGTTTGGGACTTACTGGCCCAAATCTCGTTATGAGGATTGAAGATACATCAATATTTTTTAAAAAAAATCTATTTTTGTATTTATAAATAAACTTTCATTGCCAAAGGGTGTGAACTCTAATATAATTTTAGGACAAAAATATTACTCTTTTTTCAACGAGACCTGCGAATATTATGGGCACAATGAATTGATTTATACCATATTTTATGTGTGTATGGAAGAAGGGTAAAAAATACAGGAGAATTTAGTTATTTGATCATTTAGAAAGAAAGAAAATAATTATTAATTTGGATAAGAATTAATGTTTTTAAAGTTTTTTTCGCTTAAATTATTAGGGACTAGTAATAAGCTGGTTGGGGGTGTGATGAACACTAAAAAAAATACACATTTATTAAAAGAAAAAATTAATCATTTTACACATATAGTTTCATTAATCCCTTTAATTAAGCACAATTATTAAATAATAATTATATTTATGTTTATTGTGATTTTATATTTTTTTTTTTGTAGGTGAAATAATAATTTGGATGCATATCTAGAAAAATGGACTTGATAATTGGATTTTGGAGGCCAGAAATTTAATAGGACGTTCTAACAGTGTACAATTTTGGAAATTCCAACCTTGTGCAATGTTCGTATTTTGGCCATAAATTTTTACTTTGATATCGGATTGAAGTGATTTCAGTTCCAAATAAAAGAAGACTCAAAGATCTAAAATTTTGATGTTCACAAGAGTTTCTAATTCTGAAGTTTGCATGACCGAAATTGACGAAGCCAAAGTGTGTTATATGTAAAAGTCATTGTCAAACCAAAAAAAAAAATTATTAAATAAGTTTGATGGCAATCCATCGAAATGGATTGCCACCAAACATGCCACCAAACATGGAGCATGTTTGGTGGAGAATGCAATTACATTCGTAAGAGGTGCTGAGCACCTCTATAAATAAATATGCTATGCACTTCATTTTCTTTAGTCAGATTTCCATAGTTTTCTCTGAAAATTTTTGGATTTCTAGCACTTGTGTGTTTTATTTTCTTAAAACTTTCTTGTAATTTCTTTTTCTTTCAATAATAAAATTATGTGTGTTTTTATTTAAAATTATGAGTAGTTAATTTCTTTTTGCTGGGGTAAAAGGTGAAGCTTTTAATATGAAAATTTAGATTAATCTCACTTATATTATAATATATAAATTATAATATAATTATTAATATTTAATTTAAATATGGATTAATTATTGACAAACTTTGTTACCGCTTATATGGCTGGTTTTATTTATTTTGCATAATTGAGTACCTAACTGAACTTGTTATATATAAAAGTTATCAACGTCTTTATGGCTGATTTGATATGTTTTGGTATATTTAATTCCTGAAATAAATTGATTGGGTAATATTGATAATTTATATATTATAACAAGTGAGATTTCTAAATTTAATATTGAAAGTGGATCCTCTAACCCCCATCATTTTATTTTATTGTTGCAACCCAATTTAAAATTTTCCAATCACTTCAAACAAATCAAGCATTTCTATTTTTACTCAAATTATTATTTTATCCTATTAAATCTATTCCTTGCGGATCGACCCCGGTTTTACCGGGTTATTTGATTACTTCGACACTCTTATACTTGGGAGTAAAGAACCACTTTTTTTTAGCATGTAAGTTAGGACTCATAGAATTCGAGGACCTGAAGAAGGTAAAGCATATGACATTTATAGGAGTGAAATATGCGTTTGTTGAGACCTTTCTGTCGAGCCAAAAAGGGAAACTAAGAATAAGAATAAGATGAAACTATCCAAAAATAGGTAACAAATAAAGTATGATAAGACCTGAAGTAAGTTTGTACTTAGGAGAATTCCCAGAAAAAGATAGTACAAGTATCGGTAAATGGTCGAACTAGAAGAGAGGTTAGACGTTGCATTCAAGTGGCCATTTAACATTAGTACTTTTGTGCGATAACTCAAAATAGACTTTGATTTCTCGACCCCTCTCAATATTAGTTAGATAGATCTGGTTGCGATGAACCACATCATATGTCCTAATGAAGTTCTCAGGAATAACTAGACATAAGATGTAATATAACACCTTTAAGGCACGACTGGTGATCGGTGAAATCACACATGGTAAGTAAGCGCACGTATCGCTCAAGTAGTATAAAAATATCGATCCCACGAGGACTTAATTTCTACGGTTGTTATTAATTATTGATTATATTTATTTACAGGTATCTAATTAAATGGAGAAGGGAATGATTGCTTAATTGGTTGGTTGAATGTGGATTTTCTAAATAAATAAATAAAAACACAAAAGAAAATACTAAGGAAAATAATAATGAAAACAAAATGGAAGTATCACTTCTGGGCACGCCTCTTCTGGGTATACTGAGAATCGTAGTGTATTGGGTGTGATGTCAAGATGGAAGTATCACTTTAGTCATATGGAGATGATGATCACGCAGGGATACAAAACTATTACTCTTAAATGCTGCAGCTATCGGGATAATATGACTAGGTTATGATTATCCGATTACAGAGACTAGTTGTTAGTGATCCGATATATGCTTCGTCCGGGGCAGACACAATTCCAGCCCTAGGTCTAGCATGTGACATCTGATACTGGATCGTAATACGCAATACATTATATACTACGCCTGATACAGATTATATATTCTTCGTTGAATATTTCTGGAGAATTGGGTAGGCACGGTGCTTTGCTAAAAGCCAACCATGTCTTGTAAATCGGTGAGAATGTGGTACGCGGTAGGCACGTGTCGAATAGTCTGACAACCGTATTTACTGCCAATATATCCAGGGATCTCTTGGGTCGCTTCCCGAAGATTCACCGATGACATTTGACTCGAACAGAATTAATCTGGGATTAATTATAAGAGAGAAAATTAATCTGGGATTAATTATGGTAAGAATTAATCTGGGATTAATTATGAGAGAAAGAATTAATTTGGGATTAATTGCGTCAAGAATTTATCTGGGATTAAATTCGTCTAGAAGAGAGAACGCGATTAATTTGGAATTAATCGGCAAAGTAAATTTAATAGTTAAATTGGATTTTACTATTTAATTTATTTATTGGGCTAAAATAATATATCGGATATATTAATTGAAATTGGATTTTAATATGGAATTAAAATTGGATTTTAATTCAAGCGAACGAATTAATTTGGAATTAATTCGTAAGCGACTTTCGTAATAATTTTGCTAGGCATTATTATTCAATTAAATTGGATTTAATTATTTAGCAACGGAAACATTTGTTTGATCGGATTAAACGAACCCGGGCCCAAAAAGTGTGTTGTGAGCCATCTTGAATTTTGAATTCAAAGTGGTGGGACCCACTAACTTACATCAACTTGTCATAAGTGTGATGGAAGTTGTTGGATGTATTTATTACAACTTTTAACACACAACACACACCTTTTTGAAGTCAACTTTTGAAGTTACTATACACATTTATCTCTTTCCTTCTCCTTCACCATTACCGTGACCTTCCTTTCTCCTTAGAAATTTTTGTTGCAAAAATTTCAACCTTGCTAGCACATAGAGAGTCAAAGAAAGGTGATAGGGAAACTCATCATTGAGTTTGGAATTCAACACCAAGCTTGGAGCTTCCACATCCAAGGAAATTTTTGAAATCTCCAATCCGATCAATGTGAGTATTTCCGCTACTTTCACTTGATTTATTCACACAAAAATCTTGTTTAGAGATCCTTGCATGTGTATGACACTATAAATGGTATCAGAGCGCCATATCTAAGCATGATTGATTCTAGGGTTTATATATTTTATTTAGAGATCATTGCATGTGTGTGAATACTTGGATGTATTTGTATGAATAATGTATATCGGATGGATATTAGAAGGGTGGGGGCAATTTTGGAAATTGTTGGTACTTATTTATTAAATTGGACCTGCGCGTCCAGCCTTTCACCTCCTTATCTCTTTGTATTTCTCTTCTCACCAATTCCCCTCAATGTAAATAAGGTTTCTTTAATGTATTATGTAATTGGGTAGAAGTATGTAAAGTGCTAGCGGGAGAGAGGAAAATGAATGTTTTTTTCTAGGAACAAATTATATTATATATCCATCCGCATATCATTATTAATTTTATTCGCGCCTTATTATGCTTTTAGAATGCATGTTTAAGGGTGTATGCTGAGACCTAATCAAAGATAATAAATTGGTTGCCAATTTATGTGAAAACCCCTCATTAAATATTAAGCGTTTTCCTTCCATTGAGTGGTTCTTTCTCAAGATCCAAGATTGGCATTGGTTTGTTGGCCAAAGTCAAGATCATTGTCAATCGCGGATGTGTTTGAACCACGAAAGCTTTGTTACATATCGCATGTCTTGGGAAGTTGTGATTTGTTGGCCAAAGTCAAGGTCACTTATGTACATCGACATGGATTACGAAGCTTTCCCACTGTGAATGGGTCACGCTTAACTGGAATCATTAAGCTTGTTGAACCAAAGCCAATGCTTAGTTGATTCATAGGAAAAGGTTAGGAAATATATATTTGATATATATTTTGGACTTGGAGGTCCACCTACCGGATCTAGGAATTGGATGGGATCCAATTGATCTTAGAGATCTACCTAGTTAAGTTTCATACAGCTTGTTGGCCAAAGTCAAGGTTGTGTGTTATTTAACGGGATCCTAGCCCACTAGGAAACTGGGTTTCCCGAGTACTCCACAGAGGGTTAGAGGCTCACCAAAAAATAGTGGGAGGCCAGTATTAAATTTGCAATTTCGTTTAATACTTGCTAAATACGCTCTTTTATTTTATTTGTCGTTGTTATAAATATATTAGTTGGACTAATATCTTTTATTGCTTTCATTGAACAGTTGTACTGTTTTCACACTACTTCACTTGTAGTTGGTCATATAGTTAGACTATAGTAACCATTACATTTTGAGTGTACCCGAAATCATTGATTAGATAGTTGGACTATTGCAATCGAGATGGCTGGAAAGATTAGTGTTATGGACATCATCCTGGGCGACAATGTCTTTAACGGCTCCAATTTTCCAAATTGGGAGATGAATCTCATGATAGTCCTGGGAGCCGAGAAGTTACTCTATGTCATAGAGAAACCTCTCGGGCTTGAGCCCGGAGTTGAGCAAATAGTAGAGCATGAGCTTTGGAAGACTCATCGTGATGATAACTTTAGTGCTCAATCTGTCATGCTTGCCGATATGACTCCTCAATTTCGTCATCAGAACAAAGGATTGGATCCTTATAGTATGATGTTGAAATTGAAGGATCTTCACATATCTAACCTTAGATCACAGAAGTATTAATTGCAAATAGAAGTTATTTCGCTCACGTATGTCAGAGGGTACATCTGTCGAGTACTATGTGTGGCAGATGATTGCTGACATCGAACAACTAGGTCAGCTGGGCATAACTTTCGAGGCCGAGATTTCCATAGATTTGATCTTACAGTCTCTGCCCGACTGTTGGGGTGGGTTCGTCATGACATATAACATGATGAACCAAGATAAGACTCTTGAATAGTGGATGGCAATGCTGAAAGAAGCAGAGCCATAGCTTCTGAAGGGCAAGAAACGCGAGGCGCATCTTGCTTCGACATCCCAGATGGCCAAGGCTTGGCCGAAGGCTTCTGGGGGTGTGAAGAAAAGGAAGAAAAATGGCAAGGCCAAATCATCACAGTCTTCTGGGAAGACTAAGGACATATCCCAAGACGTCTACCTACATTGTAGAAAATAGGGTCATTGGAAGCGTGACTGTCGTGAGTACAAGGCGGAGTTGAAGGAAGTGAAGACGGGCAAGGCTCCGACTTTAGGTATGTTTGTTATAAACATGTCCACTACTGGTTTTAAAAATTGGATTTTTGATTCTGGATGTGGTACTCACATATATACTGGTGTGCAGGATATGCTAATTAGCAGGATACTGGCTTCAATTGAGATCGACCTATGAGTCGGAAACGAGACGAGAGACGATGTTTTGGCCGTTGGGACCTATGTTTTGTATCTGCTATTGGGGCATGTAATTACATTAGGTGCTGTTATTATGTACCTAGTTTGACTAAGGAATATCATCTCTGTATCTAGTTAAACCCGATGCTGGTATACCTTTGTATTCATGAACACTGGGTGTTTTGTATATAAAGATGATATTTTGATATGTACAGCAGATGTTAATAATAGTCTTTATATTTTGAATATAAACGAATCTCAAACATATAACATGACAAACAAAAACTCAAACTGAGTAAAACAGATGAAACTTATATGTGGCATTGTCGTCTGGGACACATTGACAAGACTCGTATATCCACACTTTCGAAGAGTGGATACTTGGACGGATTTGATCCTAATTCATACGACGTTTGCAAATCTTATTTATTAGGCAAAGTGCCTAAAACGCCTTTTAGCAGTAAGGGTGTAAGTGCCACCGAGCTGTTAGCCATCATTCATGGTGACGTATGTGGGCCCATGTCTAGCCAGGCTAGAGTTGGATTTCAATACTTCGTAACTTTTATAGATGTGGCATCACGTTATGGTTATGTGTGTCTTATGAGACATAAGTCGGAAACTTTTGAGAAATTCAAAGAGTTTCGACACGAAGTAGGAAAACAAACTAGCAAAAGTATTAAAACATTGCAGTTGGACCGTGATGAAGAATACTTTAGCAATGAGTTTCTAGATTACTTAAAAGAATATGGTATTCTTTCACAGTGGACTCCTCCCGGAACACCTCAATTGAACGGTGTGTCCGAATGGAGAAACCGAACTTTGTTGGACATGGTAAGGTTAATGATGAGTCGCACTGAGCTACCAATTTCCTTCATGGGATACGCTTTGAAAAGTGCAATACTTATTTTGAATAAGGTTCCGTCAAATTATGTTGGACAGACTCCATATGAAATATGGACAGGAAAGAAATCGGGATTCTCATTCCTGAAGATTTGGGTATACTAGGCATATATTAAACATTTAGATGGTGCCAAACAAGAACCCAAATCGGATAAGTGCCTATTTATAATTTGTTATCCTATGGAAACCAAAGGATATTATTTCCACAACCCGTAAGAGAACAAAATATTTGTTGCTCTCCATGCGATTTTCCTTAGAGGAATTCCTAAATGCAGTGGTAAGTGAGAGGAAAGTAGAACTCGATGAAAATCAGAGTGATACTGTTTCTGGCACCAATCCCCTCACGGAACACAAACAGTTCATCAGGGATGAGACTGGTCCACAATCTTCTAATACATAAGAACCGCGTAGGTTGGAGAGAGTCAGAAAAAAAACCTAAGAGGTATGGGTTTCTGATCTCACCTCATGTAAATATTAATCTTATTGAGGAAAATGAATTGGCTACGTATGAGGAAGCGATACAAGGTATCGACTCCGTTTTATGGCAAGAGGTTGTGAAGTCCCAAATGGATTCCATGTATACAATAAAGTTTGGACACTGGTTGATGTACCAGAAGGCATTATGCCTATTGGTAGCAAAAAGGTCTTCCTGGTGAAGACAGACATGGATGGCAACATACAAACGTACAAAGCTAGGCTTGTAGCGAAAGGGTATTGCATCAACATGGTATCGATTACGACGAAACGTTTTACCCGTTGCCATGATTAAATCCATTCGGATAATGCTTGCTAATGCTGCATATTTCAATTATGAAATATGGCAGATGGACGTCAAAACCGCTTTCCTTAACGGAAACCTTTTAGAGGATGTTTACTTGCAATAGCCTGACGGTTTTATCGTGCCAAAACATGCAAACAAGGTTTGCAAGTTAAATTTATCTATTTATGGATTGAAGCAAGCATTGCGTTCTTGGAACCAATATTTTGATGAGATCATAATGGTATATGGTCTCATTCAAAACGATGATGATTCTTGTGCATATAAGAAAGGTTAGTGGGAGCGCACTGACAATGATTGTCCTATACGTTGATGATGTATTGCTTCTTAGAAATGACATTCTCATATTAAAATCGGTGAAAGTTTGGCTTTCATTAAAATTCTCCATGAAATTCTTGGGAGATGCAACCTTTATTCTAGGAATAAGGATCTATTGGGATAGATCTAAAAATTGTTGGCACTCTCCGAGAAGTCGTACATTGACAGTGTTGAAGAGATAAAACATGGATCAGTCCTAGAAGTGACTACTTCCAGTATAACATGGCGTCTCTCTATCTAAGGACATATGTCATGAAACTCAAGATGAGAGAGATTCAATGAATCAGATCCCGTTCGCTTAAGTAGTTGATCGATCATGTATGCCATAACATGTACGCGACCCGGTGTCTCAAACGCTTTGAGCATATGCAGTCACAATCAGGCTGATCCAGGTGATGGTCACTGGATTGATGTAAAGAACATCATTTAGTATCTTAAACGAACTAAGTATGCTTTCTTAGTTTATGGAGATGGAGAACTTGAGGTGACTGGGATCACCGATGTAAGTTTCCAAACCGATAAAGACGACTATAAGTCGCAATAATGGTACATATTTTGTTTGAACAACAGAACAGTGAGCTTGAAATCTTCTAAGTAAGATACTGTTGGGTTTCTATTATGTCCCAAGATCGAATTTAAGCAAGAAACATGTGTGAATACATCAATGAAATATGGCAGAATCATACATACATTGATCGGCTTTTAGATGCGACGAAAACAAATCTTTTCCTCCAAGGTGAAGCATTCAGCCATGACAAAAATTGGTGCTCCATGAGTGTCTTCAAGCTCCAAGCTTTATTTGATGATTCCATGCTCATGAAAAAGATTCCATATCACCTTTGTATGTACTCTAAGTGTGCTAGCACATTGGAAATTTTGCCACAAAATCTCCTATTTGTTCCTTCAAAGTCTCGGCCAAGCAAGACTTGGAGAAGGGAAATGGCCCTAGGCCGAATGGTGAGAAGAGAGGAAGAAGGCCCATTGGCCGAATATGGAGGGAGAGAAGAGAGGTTAGAGTAGTGTGAAATGTTTTTCCAAAAAACATAAACCAAAATTTTGGTCAAAGCTTTTCAAAAAAGCAAAACAATTTTGGAGGCAAAAATGCATTAAATGCATTCAACAACCCACATCAACTATTCACATCAAAAGTGACTAGACATCACATCACTCAAAGTGACAAATGATTTGACGCTTGATGTGACTAGTGGTTTGACGCTAGATGTGACTTGTGGGCCGCACTTGAATTCGAAATACGAGTGCGCCCGCAAACACTCCTGGGCTCGGGTTCGCTAATTCCGAATTAACGAATTTTTCGATGCGATGTAATTAAATAATTACGCCTAGCAAAATTACTATTCACGTCGCTAACGAATTAATTCTAAATTAACTTGTTCGCCCGAATTAAAATCTAATTTTAATTCTGCGTCGAAATCCAATTTCGTATAATATATCGAATATATTATTTTATCGATTAATTCCAAATTAATCGTTCTCTCTCTTTAAATAATATTTTATCCCAGATAAAATATCTCCGTAATTAATCCCAGATTAATTTTCTCTCTCTTATAATTAATCCCAGATTAATAAAGTGCGAGTCATACATCATCGGTGAATCTTCGGGAAGCGACCCATGAGATCCCCGGATATGTTGGCAGTAAATCTGGTCATCGGACTATCCGAACACGTACGTACCTAGCACCGTGCCTACCCATTTCTCCAGAAATATTCTTACTGGAATATGTGATCTATATCAGGCGTAGTATACGTAGTATTGCGTATTTTGATCTAGTATCGGATGTCACTTGCTAGGCCTGGGGCTGGAATTGTGTCTGCCCCGTACGAAGCACATATCGGATCTTTGGTAACTAGTCTCTATTATCGGATAATCATGACCTAGTCATATTATCCCGATGACTGCAGTACTAAAGAGCACCAGTTTCGTATCGTACGTGATCATCATCTCCACTATGACTGAAGTGATACTTTCGTCTTGACATCACACCCAATACACTAAAATTCTCAATATACCCAGAAGAGGCGTACACAGAAGCTGTTAAAGCCCTGGACGACCAAAACCAAAGTATATTGATTGTCGCAAGTATTAGCGGTGCAAGTCTCAGGTTAAGACCAAATACACCTACCCTGATTCGGACTTCCATAGACACATAGTCATACTACCAATGGAATTACGAGGGGTCTATCCAGAGCGAAGTTGTTTCCGTACCATTGGTAAACACAACCTCCTATTACACTTGTATGAGTATCATATACCCAAATATATGAGAACTATATCGTTATGCTCCCACAACGCGCACAAGTGTAATACTAGTCTATTCTGTATTATCGATGTCCAATCTCGATAATACTACGACTAGGGATATTTAATGATTAAACCTTCGTGGATTGATACTGTCTCATATCATCTCAATCCGGAACTAATCATATGGACCTTCTATCATTTATAGATCTTGGTAATCTAATTACAAATGATAAAAGAGCAATTTCCTTTGTCACATAGTTAATTTGTACAACAACACCATGATCTGTACAAATAGTGATGCTATGGGTCATAATTGTCCAACAATCTCCCACTTGGCCTATAGCCAATCACTCAAGTGTCCTACACCCGAACTATGTACGGTTTGCTCAAATTTCTACTGAGGAAATGCTTTCGTCAGCGGATTTGCATAATTATCATCTGATGCGATTTATTCGATCATCACATCGCCACGATGTATGATCCGAATGAATCAGATGTATAATTGAAGTATATATCTGGATCGTTGATGAGACCATTAATTCTTTAGCCTTTGATGTAGCTTAGCTCAGCTGCTAACAGAAATACTCTAATCTAATTAGATTTATTATCGACCCAAATGGCTTCTATTGCTACCTCAGCTGCAACAATAACCCGCTTGTGTTGTTTGTTCGGCAACAGTATCTTGCTTGGAAGATTTCCAGCTCATTGTTCCGTTATTCAAACTTTATAGTACCGTTGTTACGATTTATAGTCGTTATTTATCAGTTACGAAACTTGCAGAGGTGATCCCAGTCACTTCAAGTTCTCCTTCTCCATAGTATAAGACAACATCCTTAGTTCTCTAAGATACTAAAGGATGTTCTTAACATCAATCCAATGACTATCACTTGGATTGGCCCGATTGTGACTCCATAAGCTCAAAGCGTATGAGACACCAGGTCGCGTACATTTATTTCAATGTACGAGTTCTCGGAGAGTGTCAACAAATTTTAGATCTATCCCAGTAGATCTTTATTCCTAGAATAAAGGTTGTATCTCCCAAGAATTCTACGGAGAATTTTCATGAAAGCCAAGCTTTCACCGATTATTTTATGGGATTATCATTTGCAAGAAATGATATGTTATCATTACTTTAGGACATCACTATCAGTGCGCTCCCACTAACCCTCTTATATACACAAGAATCAATTTCGTTTTGAATTAAATCATATACCATTATGATTACATCAAGACGATAATTCCAAGAATGATATGCTTGCTTCAATCCATACATGTATCGTATAACCTGTAAACCTTGTTTGCTAGTTATGGAACGCCTAACCGTCAGGATATTGTAAACATTCTCCAAAAGGTTCCGTTAATGAAAGCGGTTTTGGCATTCAGCTGACATATTTCATAAATGAAACATGCAGCATCAGCAAGCATTATCCAAATGGATTTACCTATGGCAACAAGTAAAAGGTTTCGTTGTAATCGACACAATGTTGATTACGATACCTTTTCGCTACAAGTCTAGCTATGTACGTTGGTATGTTGCCTTCCATGTATGTCTTCCTTGAAGACTTACATTGTACCAATAGGCACAATGTCTTCCGGTACATCAACTAGTGTCTAAACATAGTTAGTATACATGGGATCCATTTCGGACTTCATGGCACTTTGCCATAATAGGGAGTCGATACCTTGTATCACTTCCTCATACGTAGTCAGTTTGTCTTCCTCAATAAGATTGACATCTATATGAGGTGAGATCAGAAACCCATACCTCCCAGGTTGTTTTCTGACTCTCTCCGTCTTACGTGGTTCTTGTGTATTCGAAGATTATTGGTATAGTTTCATCCTTGATGAACTATTTGTGTTCCATTAAGGAATCGATGCTTGGAATAGTATTACTCCGATTTTCATCGAGTTTTACTTTCCTCCCACTTACCACTGCATATAGGTATTCCTCTTAGGAAAAAAGCATGGCGAGCAACAATTACATTGTTCTCTAGTGAGTTGTATAAGTACTATACTTTGGTTTCCCTAGGATAACCCACAACTTAGGCACTTATCCGATTTGGGTTTTAGTTTGGTATCATCCAAACATATGCCCAGCATTCCCAAATCTCCAGGAATGAGAAAACCCTGTTTCTTTCCTGTTCATATCTAATATGAAGTCTGTCAAACAGATTTTATGGAACCTTATTCAAAATAAGTTTTGCACTGTTTAATGCGTAGGAAATGGTAGCTCAGAGTGACTCATGATTAACCTTACTATGTCCAACAAGGTTCGGTTTCTCAGTTCGGATACACTGTCAAATTGACGTGTTCCGGGAGGAGTCCTCATTGAAAGAATACTATACTCTTTCAAGTCTATTAGAAACTTATTGCTTAAGTATTTTCATCATGGTCTAACCGTGATGGTTTAATACTTTAGCCGATCTGTTTGTCTACTTCGTGTCGAAACTCTTTGAGTTAATCAAAAGTTTCTGATTCGTGTTTCTAAAGAAACACATAACCATAACGCGATTCCACATCCGTAAAGGTCACTAAACATTCATATCCAACTCTAGCCTAGCTAGACATGGGCCCACTTACGTCACTATGAACGAGGGCTAACAGATCGGTGGCACTCGCACTTTTACCAAGTAAAAGGTGTTATAGGCATTTTGCCTAATAAATTATATTCGTAGACATTATTTGAATGGAATCAAATATGTCCTAGTATCCACTCTTCGAAAGTGTGGATATACGAGTCTTGTTAATTATGTCCCAGACAACAATGCCACTTATAAGTCTCAACTAATTAAATCAGTTTGAGCTATTTGTTTGTCATATTATATGTTTGAGATTTATTTATATTCAAAATATAAATGCTGTTATTCACATCTAATGTGTTTATCTCAATATCATCTTTATAAAATAAAACACTTTAGTATTCTAGAATATAAAGGTATACCCGCAACGGGTTAAACCCTGATATAGAGATAATGTTTCTAGTCAAACAAGTTACATTTTAACAGTTTCCTAATTTAAGTACACACCCGAAGGTTAGTTCCTAAACTTAGCTCTCTACGGTTAAAACAACGACTTTCGTCCCGTTTCCGATTCGCAGATCAATCTCATCTGAAGTCAGTATCCTGCTTGTCATCAGATACTGCACACCAATGCATATTTATGTACCACTTTTAGTATCTAAAATCCAATTTTAATACTAGTAGTGAACATATTTATGACAAACATATTTGAAGCCGGAGTCTTGCCCCTCTTCACTTCCTTCATGTCTGCCTTGTCCATACGGCAGTCATGCTTCAGTGACCCCGTTTGCCACAATTTAGGCATACATTTTGGGATATGTATTTTGTCTTCCCAGAAGATTATAATGACTTTGCCTTTGCCCCTTTTCCACACCTCATAAGCCTTTGGCCTAGCCTTGGCCTTCTAGAATGTCGAAGTAAGATGCTCCTTGCGCTTCTTGCCTTATTGCAAACTCTGGCTTTGTCTCCTTGAGTATAGCCATTAACTCTCCAAGAGTTTACTATTGCAATTTGTACTTCTAAGATCTAAGAATAGATCTATGAAGATCCTTCAATTTCAATATCATACTATAAGAATCTAATCATTAGTTCTGAATAAGAAATTAAGGAGTCTATTTGGCAAGCTTAATGGATTAAGCACTAAAGTTATCATCACATGAATATTCCAAATATCATGTTCTACTATTTGCTCAACTCCGGGCTTAGGCTCGAGACGTCACTCTATCAAATAAAGTAACTTCTCAGTTTTCATGACTATCCTGAAGTTTTATTCCCAATTTGAAAATTAAAGCCGTTTAAAAACATTTTCACCCAGGATTATGTTTTAACACTAATCTTTCAATTATCTTGATTCCAATAGTCCAACTATCAAATCAACGATTTTAGGTACTATTCATTATAATGATTACTATAGTCCAACTATATAATCAACTATAATTTAAATTAGTTAACTTCAATTATATTGATTACTATAATCCAATTATAAAATCAACTATTAATTGAAATTAGTTAATTCAAATATATTGATTACTATAATCCAATTATATAATCAACTATAAATGAAATCGTTTGAATACAGTCCAACTGTTTTATTTAAAACAACTTTAAATATTAGTCCAACTAATATATTAATTTAACGACGAAAAATTTGAAATGAGCGCATATGGCAAGTAACTAAACGAATATTGCAAATTTAATACTTGCTGACCGGCGTAAACACACACGTATAACGCAAGCGCAAGTATCGTTCAAGTAGTATAAAAATATCGATCCCACGAGGACTTAATTCCTACTGTTGTTATTAATTATTGAATCTATTTATTTACAAATATCTAATTGAGGGTGAAGAGAATGATTGTTTGATTGGTTGAATGTGGTTTTACAAAATAAATAAATAAAAAGACAAAAGAAAATACTAAAGAAAATAACAAAAGACACAAAGATCTAGGGTCGTGAATCATTCTAATATCATTTAAAAGATGAAGTGGTTATTTTATGTTTGTGTAATAAATCAGTTTACTAACCTGGAACACTAAATTATGCAAAAGCCTCTGTCGATGGTCAGACGCAAATACCCAGTTTAACCCAATTGAACCATATGTCTATGTCAACCAAATTATCTGGATTCATTAAGTTTAAGTTCCAATTATGGCTACCCCCGCCCGACAGGTATATTCCTATCCTGTAAGGAAATCTATTAAAGGGTTATCTATCCTCAAGGAAGATCGTGGGCTATTAAGTCTAAGGCTGAAACCTAAAATCCCTATGTCTAGTTCATTTTAGATTTACCACATCAATCTTATTGGTGATCAGACAACAAGAAGCATTAAGCTTAAGACTTAATAAGTA
The DNA here is from genome assembly GCA_019454045.1 of Zanthoxylum bungeanum. Taxonomy (NCBI): domain Eukaryota; kingdom Viridiplantae; phylum Streptophyta; class Magnoliopsida; order Sapindales; family Rutaceae; genus Zanthoxylum; species Zanthoxylum bungeanum. The sequence continues at coordinate 65,672 of SKCR01005221.1, read as the reverse complement.
AACCTTTAAATTACCCAAACTATAAAATAACCTCTTATAAACCGGTGATATTAGAATTCATCACAACCCCATATAACTAACACATAACTAGGGCTAGTAACAACTTAAAAGTAAAATACATAAAGTAAAAATACTGAAAAATAAAAGACATAAAGTAAAAACTGAAAAGTAAAATAAAATAAAATGCTAAGGTAAAAGGAATTACTTTTACTACTACTAATTTAGATATCTCCCATAAAATAATATATAAACTTGTGATTCTTTCTCCAACCAGCCATATAGGCGGTAACATGATTAAGTCAAATTAAGTCCAACCAGCCATAAAGGCGGAACCAAAATTAAATTGCCAACCGACCAATCTGGCGGTATCCTTTATTAGTCAGGTTTAAACCAGATTAAAATGAATTACCAACCGACCAATCTGGCGGTATCCTTTATTAGTCAATATTTTAAATAGTGAATATATTATTTTTAAGGGAGATTAATCTAAATAGTAACAGTAAAAGAATTACCTTTCACCCTAGCTGGAGAAGTTACCTCATCATTACTGAAAAGTAAAAACTGAAAAATTAAAGAAAGAAAAGTACTGTGCGTAAAAGTAAATTGCGGAAAGTAAAAACTGAAAAGTAAAGAAAAGAAAGTGCAAAACTGAAAATTAATTACTGAAAACTAAAAATAAACAAACTAGATACAATCTTATTATTTATTCATTAAGAATTTCAAAGAAGAAAGTATGAATTTTACAAATGAAATGGCTTGGTATTTATAGGCAAAATTTTGCCACCATCAAATCATCCATCAAATTCTCCACCAAATCCATTATTACTTTCTCCACTAATTACTCCACCAAATCCATAATTGCTCCACTAATTGCTTATCTTGTTTGGTGTTGATTTGATAATTTTTATTAATTATTAATTAATTAATATTTTGCTTTGAAAATGATTGATAATGACTTTTAATAATTACACTCCACACACTTCTGGATGGTTCATCAATTTCGGTCATGAAATCATCAGAATTAGAAAATTTTCTCTTTCAAAGTTGTAGAAATTTGAGTCTTTTTTAATTCGGAACTTGAATCAGCTCAATCCGATATCTGAGTAAAAAGTTATGCCCAAAATACGACAGATGCACAAAACTGGAATTTCCAAAACCGCACTTCGTCAAAACGCCCTTTCAAGTTTCCAATCTCCAAAATTAAAATATCAAGTCCAATAATTGCCTTATTTGACCCATATTTCATCCTAAATGATTTCATTAAGACCCGATATTATTTTATCTGCAAAATAAACTAAAACACATCAAAAAGTTCATCAAACCCGAGAAACTAAACAAAATATTAAGTTAAAGGGGCGGTAAATATTGATATATTTTCCGCTCATCACACCCCCAACCTAACATTTTGCTAGTCCTCGAGCAAAACAACAAAATAAAATACAAGAAACAATTAAAATTAAACTAAGCCACTTTCGTAGGGATCACGGTTGCATTTAGCGTATGCAACAAGCCTTTAAACCCCTAGGTGTCCCTAGTGGACGAGTTGTAGTCTCGTGAGGGCTTACAGCAACGATACCCACAAACGTTTTACAAAAGTAAAAAGATAATAAAACTAATGCACACAAAAGCAAAAAGACAAGCGAAAAGAGAATAAAGATGTTAGTGACTAATCAGGTGAAACTTTTATTCCAAGTTACTAGTTGTTTTGTTTCATTCTAAATTACCGAATAGGTAAATTCTCCGATTATTTTTACCATTCTCCATATACACAGCCAACAAAATATTAATCAACTCATTTTTGCCCACAACAGTCATAAGTGCAGTTGATAAGAGAGTAATATTTTTGTCCTAAAGTTTTATCAGAATTCACACCTTTTTGCAGCAATGGAATAATTTTTCTGATTTTTCTGATTTTTTCTTTGATTGTTTTTTTCTATTTTTTATTTATATACAATATCTTCCATCTATGTAACGAGCGTTGAGTCGGTGGCTCCCAAACCAGTTGGCTTTAGGGCACCAGGTGTTAAGACACCCCTACGACTTAATTACTCAGACTTCAGATATATATATTTTTGCAGCATCTTTGATCCATGTAGCGAGCTTTGGGCCAATGACTCCCAAACCAGTTGGTTTTAGGGCACTAGATGTTAAAACACACCTTACAGACTTAATACTCGGATCTCATACATTTTTTTTTTTTTTTTTACTCCATTGCTTTTTTTTGAGATGCTTTCTCCAATTAAACTAGAGCACTGAATATAAAAACTTTTCAATTTTAGCTCACGACCGTATGTTACTATGCATATTGATATATCTGTCAACTGAGCATATAAAGATTCATTTTAGTCAGTTTTATGGAGAATTCACAAATTAAATAATTTAAAATGAAATAAACAAAAATTAACTTGTTTCAAAATAGGTTTGAGATACGTATCAGGAGTGGAAACTCCTTACTCAGCTATCTTTTACCAATTTCACCTTTTTAGTCAAAAATAAAAAACACAAAAAAAACGCAAAATATTTTTGTAATTTTTGAAAAATTCTAATTTTTTTGTATTTTTCGAAAAATTTTGGACTAAAAATAAAAATAACATACAACAAACTAAAAACAAGGTACTAATCAACTAATTCCCTCCCCAAACCTAAATGAGACATTGTCCCCAATGTCTTAAACAAGTAGAAGAAGAGTTTAGAAGATAATACCTGGTTAGCAGAAATCTACAGGAAATAAAGGTTAAGATCCAGATTAACCCGACGCCTCTTACCACGATCGTCCCCAGACCAATTTATCTTTGAAATGATAGGGTCAACTTGTGGTTCATAGGCTATGAGTTGGTCTATTAGATCCGGAGCAGTTCTGGCAGTGAAGAGGAGTTCTTTCATAGGTTTTGACACGAACCCATTTCTCCGAGCATCATCAAGAAACACACAAAGAAAATCATAAAATCCATCAACGTTAAGTAGTCCAAGCGGTTTCTGGTGTATGTTCAGGTTCGCCCAAGATAGAACTATAAAAATTTCCTCCAATGTGCCCAAGCCACCTGGCAAAGCGATAAAAGCATCAGCACAGTTAATCATTTCTACCAGTCGTTCAGACATACCTGGCACGATCAGTTCCTCTCCGTTTGATGAACCAATAAGATTTGCCTCTGCCAAAGGTTTTGGGATGATTCCCAAAACATGACTGCCTCCTTCCTGTACAGCCTTTGAAACGATCCCCATAAGTCCAAGATTTCCTCCGCCATATATTAAGTGCATATTCCTTGCAGCTAAGACTCGACCCAATTCCTGTGCTGCTTCTATGTATTGTGGCTTAGTACCAACACTACTACAGCAAAACACACGCAGATGTTTTCAACTCGTCTTCTTGAAGTGGCTTCCATATTTTTTTTTTGTATTTCTTTTTCAACTCTGGATGCCTTCAAAAGTGCAATGACGGGCTGAATTTATAGTACCTGAAAAAGGGTGAGTAATAATAGCACTAATATCTTCCAAAGGACGATTGTTAGCTAAACAAAAAAAGATATCGTGAAAGGTCAAAAAGTCTGGATCCTGTCTACGAAAATAAAGATAATTACAATAGAAAAGATAATCAAAGCAATAATTAAGGCAACGGAATTGTGTACGCAATACGCCACTCGCTTAGTATAAATTCATTAGGATGTGTCTCAAGATTTTATTCCTTATTCAGCCATCGCTAATGAATTGTTTCTCATCTTTGATTGCCAAATACAATTCCTTCTGTCTTAAAATGCTTCATTTGTGCCTTTCCCTACAAAAATAACACACAATTAAAAAGTTCACACAAAATAATTACAACACAATTGCATGGGTTGCCTCCCTGCTAGCGCTAAATTTTTCGTCTTCAGCCAGACGTGACTGAAATTCATCTGTTAAGGAGGTTTCAATGTCGTTTTAGATGTCCGATCAAAACAATCCCGTGAGCGTTGCTTTTGAAGGGTCTCTTCCAACGGTAAGGTGGCAAAAAGAGTTTTGTCTCATTCAGTGCTCGTGCCACCTTTTTGCTCCTTGTTGTTCCAGTGGTTCCTGCAAAGAAATAAAGAAAATCAGGAGGTCTTATATGCTGCTTGACTTGGAATGGAAGTTCCATTCTGTCAAGCTTCTGGGTGATATCTTTGATTTGTACTCCCCAAAACAGCGATGTTTCTCCTGAATGCTCTGGATCTTTATTAAGGTCAGACATTTGCTCCTTCATTTGCTTTGCTTCTTGCTCCACCTTTTCTTCACAGATGTATTGTAAAATTTTTGTATCCAGCTCTTCATCTGTCATTTGTGAAATACATGCTTCAAAATTGTCAACCTGAGGATGCAAAGATGTTTCTGACATTAGGTCTTCATCCTCTGATATGACTGGAATGGATGGTTCAGATAGATCTTCTTCAAACATCATGGTAAAACATGCTCCAAGATCTTCATTTTGAGGATTGAATGTTTGATCCTCCGTTGTTGGTGCAGTTGGTACAAATAGATCATCTTCATCCTCGTCAGAATCTGAATAATAAAGTCAAATTGAGACTTTGCCGATTCGGGCTCCTGAACTGATACCTCTGGTTGTTGATACTGCTCAGCCTCCTCCTCTGTTGAAGTGTCATTGTGAAATGATTGGTACTCGAAGGCTTCATCAGTGTCATATGAAACTGGTTCTTGAGGTATGTAGTCCTGGTTTTCTGTGAATTGTCTTATTTGATCTGTCATCCTCTGAATGAATTCTGATTGTCTCTGAATACTTTCCAATTGATTCTGGCCTTGTTTCAAGCATTTCATCCAACTCAAAAACATTTTTGAGCATGTTTAACAACTGATCTTCCTCTGATGGTTCTATTTGTTGATGAAAATCGCATATGGATGGTGGATAAGATGGAAAATGTGATGGTTTTTTTACTTTGAATGATTCTGAAAATTCTGCCACTCTGAAAGGTATATACATTGATCGCTCGGGTGGTTACCATCACATATTACACATCTCCCCATTTCGTTCTGTTGAGCAAATGTGGTATTGCTTGGTTCTGGCATCCAGTGATAATTGTTGGGCTGGACAACAGGCCTCAGAAAACCGGACTGTTGCTCCCAGATGTGGGGTGTATCTTCTTGTAAAGCTCGTAATCTTTTAATCTCCCAGTAGTGTTCCATTTTTTTCAATCACCTGAAAAAGAAAGAAATAAAAATTACAGATAAAAATAAAGAAAATTAGATACAAGTAAACTATATAGCTTCAAAATTAACAACTCAAGAAATATAAGTCCCCGGCAACGGCGCCAAAAACTTGACCGGCGTAAACACACACGTATAACGCAAGCGCACGTATCGTTCAAGTAGTATAAAAATATCGATCCCACGAGGACTTAATTCCTACTGTTGTTATTAATTATTGAATCTATTTATTTACAAATATCTAATTGAGGGTGAAGAGAATGATTGTTTGATTGGTTGAATGTGGTTTTACAAAATAAATAAATAAAAAGACAAAAGAAAATACTAAGAAAATAACAAAAGACACAAAGATCTAGGGTCGTGAATCATTTAATATCATTAAAAGATGAAGTGGTTATTTATGTTTGTGTAATAAATCAGTTTACTAACCTGGAACACTAAATTATGCAAAAGCCTCTGTCGATGGTCAGACGCAAATACCCAGTTTAACCCAATTGAACCATATGTCTATGTCAACCAAATTATCTGGATTCATTAAGTTTAAGTTCCAATTATGGCTTACCCCGCCCGACAGGTATATTCCTATCCTGTAGGAAATCTATTAAAGGGTTATCTATCCTCAAGGAAGATCGTGGGCTATTAAGTCAGGCTGAAACCTAAAATCCCTATGTCTAGTTCATTTTAGATTTACCACATCAATCTTATTGGTGATCAGACAACAAGAAGCATTAAGCTTAAGACTTAATAAGTAAACCTTTAAATTACCCAAACTATAAAATAACCTCTATAAACCGGTGATATTAGAATTCATCACAACCCCATATAACTAACACATAACTAGGGCTAGTAACAACTTAAAAGTAAAAGACATAAAGTAAAAATACTGAAAAATAAAAGACATAAAGTAAAAACTGAAAAGTAAAATAAAATAAAATGCTAAGGTAAAAGGAATTACTTTTACTACTACTAATTTAGATATCTCCCAAAAAATAATATATAAACTTGTGATTCTTTCTCCAACCAGCCATATAGGCGGTAACATGATTAAGTCAAATTAAGTCCAACCAGCCATAAGGCGGAACCAAAATTAAATTGCCAACCGACCAATCTGGCGGTATCCTTTATTAGTCAGGTTTAAACCAGATTAAAATGAATTACCAACCGACCAATCTGGCGGTATCCTTATTAGTCAATATTTTAAATAGTGAATATATTATTTTTAAGGGAGATTAATCTAAATAGTAACAGTAAAAGAATTACCTTTCACCCTAGCTGAGAAGTTACCTCATCATTACTGAAAAGTAAAAACTGAAAAATTAAAGAAAGAAAAGTACTGTGCGTAAAAGTAAATTGCGGAAAGTAAAAACTGAAAAGTAAAGAAAAGAAAGTGCAAAACTGAAAATTAATTACTGAAAACTAAAAATAAACAAACTAGATACAATCTTATTATTTATTCATTAAGAATTCAAAGAGAAAGTATGAATTTTACAAATGAAATGGCTTGGTATTTATAGGCAAAATTTTGCCACCATCAAATCATCCATCAAATTCTCCACCAAATCCATTATTACTTTCTCCACTAATTACTCCACCAAATCCATAATTGCTCCACTAATTGCTTATCTTGTTTGGTGTTGATTTGATAATTTTTATTAATTATTAATTAATTAATATTTTGCTTTGAAAATGATTGATAATGACTTTTAATAATTACACTCCACACACTTCTGGATGGTTCATCAATTTCGGTCATGAAATCATCAGAATTAGAAAATATTTTCTCTTTCAAAGTTGTAGAAATTTGAGTCTTTTTTAATTCGGCACTTGAATCAGCTCAATCCGATATCTGAGTAAAAATTTATGCCCAAAATACGACAGATGCACAAAACTGGAATTTCCAAAACCGCACTTCGTCAAAACGCCCTTTCAAGTTTCCAATCTCCAAAATTAAAATATCAAGTCCAATAATTGCCTTTATTTGACCCATATTTCATCCTAAATGATTTCATTAAGACCCGATATTATTTTATCTGCAAAATAAACTAAAACACATCAAAAAGTTCATCAAACCCGAGAAACTAAACAAAATATTAAGTTAAAGGGGCGGTAAATATTGATATATTTTCCGCTCATCACACCCCCAAACCTAACATTTTGCTAGTCCTCGAGCAAAACAACAAAATAAAATACAAGAAACAATTAAAATTAAACTAAGCCACTTTCGTAGGGATCACGGTTGCATTTAGCGTATGCAACAAGCCTTTAAACCCTAGGTGTCCCTAGTGGACGAGTTGTAGTCTCGTGAGGGCTTACAGCAACGATACCCACAAACGTTTTACAAAAGTAAAAAGATAATAAAACTAATGCACACAAAAGCAAAAAGACAAGCGAAAAGAGAATAAAGATGTTAGTGACTAATCAGGTGAAACTTTTATTCCAAGTTACTAGTTGTTTTGTTTCATTCTAAATTACCGAATAGGTAAATTCTCCGATTATTTTTACCATTCTCCATATACACAGCCAACAAAATATTAATCAACTCATTTTTGCCCACAACAGTCATAAGTGCAGTTGATAAGAGAGTAATATTTTTGTCCTAAAGTTTTATCAGAATTCACACCTTTTTGCAGCAATGGAATAATTTTCTGATTTTTCTGATTTTTTTTCTTTGATTTTTTTTTTTCTATTTTTTATTTATATACAATATCTTCCATCTATGTAACGAGCGTTGAGTCGGTGGCTCCCAAACCAGTTGGCTTTAGGGCACCAGGTGTTAAGACACCCCTACGGACTTAATTACTCAGACTTCAGATATATATATTTTTGCAGCATCTTTGATCCATGTAGCGAGCTTTGGGCCAATGACTCCCAAACCAGTGGTTTTAGGGCACTAGATGTTAAAACACCCTTACAGACTTAATAACTCGGATCTCATACATTTTTTTTTTTTTTTTTACTCCATTGCTTTTTTTTTGAGATGCTTTCTCCAATTAAACTAGAGCACTGAATATTAAAAACTTTTCAATTTTAGCTCACGACCGTATGTTACTATGCATATTGATAATATCTGTCAACTGAGCATATAAAGATTCATTTTAGTCAGTTTTATGGAGAATTCACAAATTAAATAATTTAAAATGAAATAAACAAAAATTAACTGTTTCAAAATAGGTTTGAGATACGTATCAGGAGTGAAACTCCTTACTCAGCTATCTTTTACCAATTTCACCTTTTTAGTCAAAAATAAAAAACACAAAAACGCAAAATATTTTTGTAATTTTTGAAAAATTTCTAATTTTTTTGTATTTTTCGAAAAATTTTGGACTAAAAATAAAAAAATAACATACAAACTAAAAACAAGGTACTAATCAACTAATTCCCTCCCTCAAACCTAAATGAGACATTGTCCCCAATGTCTTAAACAGTAGAAGAAGAGTTTAGAAGATAATACCTGGTTAGCAGAAATTCTACAGGAAATTAAAGGTTAGATCCAGATTAACCCGACGCCTCTTACCACGATCGTCCCCAGACCAATTTATCTTTGAAATGATAGGGTCAACTTGTGGTTCATAGGCTATGAGTTGGTCTATTAGATCCGGAGCAGTTCTGGCAGTGAATTCATAGTTTTGACACGAACCCATTTCTCCGAGCATCATCAAGAAACACACAAAGAACATCATAAAATCCATCAACGTTAAGCAGTCCAAGCGGTTTCTGGTGTATAACATTTTCCTCTCTCCATTTCTCTCCATTTCCTCTCTCCCGCTAGCACAAGTATTACTTCTACCCGATTACATAACACTCTAAAGAAACCTCATTTACATTGAGGGGAATAGGTGAGAAGAGAAATACACAGAGTCAATAGGTAATAGGCTGGACACGCAGGTCCAATTTAATAAATTCTAAATTTATTACAACAATTTCCAAAATTTCCCCCACACATCTAATATCCATCCGATATACATTATTCATACATCGCATCCATGTATTCACACAAGCATGTTATCAATCAATCTAATCCAATTAATTAATCTGAAATTAATGACCATCCAATGTTCAAACAACAATTTGATTTTGCGCGAGTCCAACTCGTTTTGCGAATAAGTACTCAAAGTACGAATTCTTGAATTATATTAAACTACAACATTAAATCCAATTTAATTTCTATTTAATACTAATTCTATATTTAATTTCAAATTAAATATTACACTTTATTAATGTCCCTTTACGACTTAGATTCTAAATCTAATCTTTACAGGTCTCAAAGCCCGATTAACATCCAATGTCAATTTAATTTAAAGTACAATGGGCTTTCAATTAATTTCATAAGGCATGGACTTTTGGTCAATATAGGTCAAACCCAAATACCAAAGCCCATTTAAGGAATCAACCTTATTTGCTAAGAAACCAATTTAGGCCCATTTAAAATTAAAGGTCCATTAAGTCATAATTAGACTTTATGGAAATGGTTTTGGGCCCAATTGGATCCAACCAATTAGCCTAAACCAAACATGGCCCAACCAAGCCCATTAAGCCCAATTACAACTTTAAAAGCCCAATTCCAAATTTAAGCCCAATTAATTTAATTCCAAAATTCCAAATTTCATAATTAAATTAACCAAAGTGTATAGCCATAATTAATTAACCAAATTAATATTTCCAAAACACCAATTAGCCTAATTAATTATGCTCAATATCATCAACACATGTCCAACACATTTGAATAAAAAAATCACATCATTTTCATGCTTACTAGTCTCTGCATTTTAGGGGTTTTTATGTCCGATTCCTAATTCAATCCAATTAAATCCTAAATCAACATTTCCCAAATGATTTCAACTCATCCAATGATCAAAATCAAAAATACCATGACATTAGGGCAAGTATACCATTCGGCCAAGCCAAGTATATTGAGGAAAATTTATCCAATTCAATTTTCATCAAATTGACAATGCATAACACCATGTTATCATAATTTAAGCATACTAAAACAATCAATTTTATCAAATCATGCTCAAATTGATTTTACCCAAATTTTACCCTAAATTCATTTCATGCTAAAAATGGCTCAAGATACCATTGTTGGGTTTCTATTATGTCCCAAGAGCGAATTTAAGCAAGAAAGATGTGTGAATACATCAATGAATTATTGCAGAATCATACTTACATTGATCGGCTTTTGGATGCGATGAAAACAAATCTTTTCCTCCATGGTGAAGCATTCGGCCATGCCAAAAATTGGTGCTCCATGAGTGTCTTCAAGCTCCAAGCTTTATTTGATGATTCCATGCTCATGAAAAAGATTCCCTATCACCTTTGTATGTAATCTAAAGTGTGCTAGCACATTGGAAATTTTGCCAAAAAATCTCCTATTTGTTCCTTCAAAGTCTCGGCCAAGCAAGACTTGGAGAAGGGAAATGGCTCTAGGCCGAATGGTGAGAAGAGAGGAAGAAGTCCCCTTGGCCGAATATGGAGGGAGAGAAGAGAGGTTAGAGTAGTGTGAAATGTTTTTCCAAAAAACATATACCAAAATTTTGGTCAAAGCTTTTCAAAAAAGCAAAACAATTTTGGAGGCAAAAATGCATTAAATGCATTCAAAAACCCACATCAACTATTCACATCAAAAGTGACTAGACATCACATCACTCAAAGTGACAAATGATTTGACGCTTGATGTGACTAGTGGTTTGACGCTAGATGTGACTTGTGGGCCGCACTTGAATTTGAAATACGAGTGCGCCCGTAAACACTCTCGGGCTCGGGTTCGCTAATTTCGAATTAACGAATTTTCTGTTGCGATGTAATTAAATAATTATGCCTAGTAAAATTACTATTCACATCGCTAACGAATTAATTCTAAATTAACTCGTTCGCCCGAATTAAAATCTAATTTTAATTCTGCGTCGAAATCCAATTTCGTATAATATATCGAATATATTATTTTATCGATTAATTCCAAATTAATCGTTCTCTCTCTTTAAATAATATTTTATCACAGATAAAATATCTCCTTAATTAATCCCAGATTAATTTTTTCTCTCTTATAATTAATCCCAGATTAATAAAGTGCGAGTCATACGTCATCGGTGAATCTTCGGGAAGCGACCCATGAGATCCTGATAAGTGGTAAATCTATCACTATTTCCCACTCATTTAACCTAATATTTTGTATAGTTTCTTGAGTTTTATGAATATTTTGATCTGTTTTGTGATATTTTGTAGATAAATAAAGTTTCAGGACATTCTGGAGGTGATTTGGACCAAAACAGTGAAAATTGTAAAAAGGGCATTTTCGTAATTTTGAGCGCGTCACGACACCCAAACCCTTGGCGTCGCGACGCCTAACGTGCGCCGAGTTCTTGCTAACATGCGCCTGGTCCACATGTCAGAATCTGAAAAATTGACTTTGCTAACGTGCGCCGTGCCACGTGTCACCATCATAGAAGATCTGCTAACGTGCGTCTGCCACGTGTCATCATCCTAAGATGCCGACAATCATCATCTACGCTAAAATGCACCTTCCATGTGTCAAAATCTCAGCGGATCACGCTAATATGCACCTGGACACATGTCGACATCATATGTTGCCGACATCAAAAAGTCAACTGCCGACTGACCGGCGTAAACACACACGTATAACGCAAGCGCACGTATCGTTCAAGTAGTATAAAAATATCGATCCCACGAGGACTTAATTCCTACTATTGTTATTAATTATTGAATCTATTTATTTACAGATATCTAATTAAATGAAGAAGAGAATGATTGTTTGATTGGTTGAAAGTGGTTTTACAAAATAAATAAATAAATAAAAAGACAAAAGAAAATACTAAGGAAAATAACAAAAGACACAAAGATCTAGGGTTGTGAATCATTCTAATATCTTTTAAAAGATGAAGTGATTATTTTATGTTTGTGTAATAAATCAGTTTACTAACCTGGAACACTAAATTATGCAAAAGCCTCTGTCGATGGTCAGACGCAAATACCCAGTTTAACCTAATTGAATCATATGTTTATGTCAATCAAATTATCTGGATTCATTAAGTTTAAGTTCAAATTATGGCTACCCCCGCCCGACAGGTATATTCCTATCCTGTAAGGAAATCTATTAAAGGGTTATCTATCCTCAAGGAAGATCGTGGGCTATTAAGTCTAAGGCTGAAACCTAAAATCCCTATGTCTAGTTCATTTTAGATTTACCACATCAATCTTATTGGTGATCAGACAACAAGAAGCATTAAGCTTAAGACTTAATAAGCAAACCTTTAAATTACCCAAACTATAATAAACCCCTTATAAACCGGTGATATTAGAATTCATCACAACCCCAGATAACTAACACATAACTAGGGCTAGTAACAACTTAAAAGTAAAAGACTTAAAGTAAAAATACTGAAAAGTAAAAGACATAAAGTAAAACTTAAAATAAAATAAAATAAAATGCTAAGGTGAAAGGAATTACTTTTACTACTACTAATTTAGATATCTCCCATAAAATAATATATAAACTTGTGATTCTTTCTCCAACCAGCCATATAGGCGGTAACCTGATTAAGTTAAATTAAGTCCAACCGGCCATTAAGGCGGTAAAAAGATTTGTCCATGAACCTGCCATATAGGCGGTAAGAAAGTTTAATTACCAACCGACCAATCTGGCGGTATCCTTGATTAGTCAGGTTAAAACCAGATTAAAATGAATTACCAACCGACCAATATAGCGGTATCCTTTTTAAGTCAATATTTTAAATAGTGAATATATTATATTTAAGGGAGATTAATCTAAATAGCAATAGTAAAAGAATTACCTTTCACCCTAGCTGGGGAAGTTACCTCCTCATTACTGAAAAGTAAAAACTGAAAAATTAAAGAAAGAAAAGTACTGTGCGTAAAAGTAAATTGCGGAAAGTAAAAACTGAAAAGTAAAGAAAAGAAAGTGCGAAACTGAAAATTAATTACTGAAAACTAAAAATAAACAAACTAGATACAATCTTCTTATTTATTCATTAAGAATTTCAAAGAAGAAAGTATGAATTTTACAAATGAAATGGCTTGGTATTTATAGGCAAAATTTTGCCACCATCAAATCATCCATCAAATTCTCCACCAAATCCATTATTAATTTCTCCACTAATTACTCCACCAAATCCATAATTGCTCCACTAATTGCTTATCTTGTTTGGTGTTGATTTGATAATTTTTATTAATTATTAATTAATTAATATTTTGCTTGAAAATGATTGATAATGACTTTTAATAATTACACTCCACACACTCTGGATGGTTCATCAATTTCGGTCATGAAATCATCAGAATTCGAAAATATTTTCTCTTTAAAAGTTGTAGAACTTTGAGTCTTCTTTAATCTGGCACTTGAATCAGCTCAATCCGATATCTGAGTAAAAATTTATGCCCAAAATACGACAGATGCACAAAACTGGAATTTCCAAAACTGCACTTCGTCAAAACGCCCTTTCAAGTTTCCAATCTCCAAAATTAAAATATCAAGTCCAATAATTGCCTTTATTTGACCCATATTTCATCCTAAATGATTTCATTAAGACCCAATATTATTTTATCTGTAAAATAAACTAAAATATATCAAAACGTTCATCAAACCCGAGAAACTAAACAAAATATTAAGTAAAAGGGGCGGTAAATATTGATATATTTTCCGCTCATCACACCCCCAAACCTAACATTTTGCTAGTCCTCGAGCAAAACAACAAAATAAAAATAATATTAAACTAATCCACTTTCGTAGGGATCACGGTTGCATTTAGCATATGCAACAAGCCTTTAAACCCCTAGGTGTCCCTAGTGGACGAGTTATAGTCTCGTGAGGGCTTACAGCAACGATACCCACAAAGTTTTACAAAAGTAAAAAGATAGTAAAACTAATGCACACAAAAGAAAAAAGACAAGCGAAAAGAGAATAAAGATGTTAGTGACTAATCAGATGAAATTTCTACTCCAAGTTACTAGTTGTTTTGTTTCATTCTAAATTACCGAATAAGTAAATTCTCCGATTATTTTTACCATTCTCCATATACACAGCCAACAAAATATTAATCAACTCATTTTTGCCCACAACAGTCATAAGTGCAGTTGATGAGAGAATAATATTTTTGTCCTAAAGTTTTATCAGAATTCACACCTTTTTGCAGCAATGGAATAATTTTTCTGATTTTTCTGATTTTTTCTTTGATTTTTTTTTTCTATTTTATTTATATACAATATCTTCCATCTATGTAACGAGCGTTGGGTCGGTGGCTCCCAAACCAGTTGGCTTTAGGGCACCAGGTGTTAAGACACCCCTACGGACTTAATTACTCAGACTTCAGATATATATATTTTTGCAGCATCTTTGATCCATGTAGCGAGCTTTGGGCCAATGACTCCCAAACCAGTTGGTTTTAGGGCACTAGATGTTAAAAACACCTTACAGACTTAATAACTCGGATCTCAGACGTTTTTTTTTTTTTTTTTTTTTTTTACTCCATTGCTTTTTGAGATGTTTCCTCAATTAAACTAGAGCACTGAATATTACAAACTTTTTAATTTTAGCTTATGTCCGTATGTTACTATATATGTTGATAATATCTGCTAACTGAACATATGAAGATTCATTTTAGTCCGTTTTAAGGAGAATTCACAAATTAAATAATTCAAAATGAAATAAAAAAAAAATTAACTTGTTTCGAAATAGGTTTGAGATACGTCTCAGGAGTGGAAACTCCTTAATCAGCTATCTCTTACCAATTTCACATTTTTAGTCAAAATAAAATACATAAAAAACATAAAATGTTTTTGTAATTTTTGAAAATTTTCCAATTTTTTTGTATTTTTCGAAAAATTTTGAACTAAAATAAAAACAACATACAAACTAAAAACAAGGTACTAATCAACTAATTCCCTCCCCCAAACCTAAATGAGACATTGTCCCCAATGTCTTAAACAGTAATAGGAGAGTTAAGAAGGTCGTACCTGGTTAGCTGATATCTACAGGAAATTAAAGGTTAAGATCCAGATTAATCCGACGCCTCTTACCACGTTCGTCCTCGGACCAATTTATCTTTGAAAGGATAGGTTCAACTTGTGGTTCATAGGCTATGAGTTGGTCAATTAGATCCGGAGCAGTTCTGGCAGTGAAGAGGAGTTCTTTCAAAGGTTTTGACACGAACCCATTTCTCCGAGCATCATCAAGAAAAACACAAAGAAAATCATAAAATCCATCAACATTAAACAGTCCAAGCGGTTTCTGGTGTATGTTCAGGTTCGCCCAAGATAGTACTATAAAAATTTCCTCCAATGTGCCCAAGCCACCTGGCAAAGCAATAAAAGCATCAGCACGGTTAATCATTTCAACCAGTCGTTCAGACATACCTGGCACGATCAGTTCCTCTCCATTTGATGATCCAATAAGATTTGCCTCTGGCAAGGGTTTTGGGATGATTCCCAAAACGTGACTGCCTCCTTCCTGTACGGCCTTTGAAACGATCCCCATAAGTCCGAGATTGCCTCCGCCATATATTAAGTGCATATTCCTTGCAGCTAAGACTCGACCCAATTCATGTGCTGCTTCTATGTATTGTGGCTTAGTTCCAACACTAGTACCGCAAAATACACAGATATTTTCAACTCGTCTTCTTGAAGTGGCTTCCATTTTTATGTATTTCTTTCTCAACTCTGGATGCCTTCAAGAGTGCAATGACGGGCTGAATTTATAGTACCTAAAAAATGGTGAGTAATAATAGCACTAATATCTTCCAAAGGACGATTGTTAGCTAAACAACAAAAGAGATCGTGAAAGGTCAAAAAGTATGGATCATGTCTACGAAAATAAAGATAATTACAATAGAAAAGTGAATCAAAGCAATAATTAAGGCAACGGAATTGTGTACGTAATACGCCACTCGTTTGGTATATAAATCCATTAGGATGCGTCTCAAGATTTCATTCTTTACTCATCTTTGTGATTGCCAAACACCATTCCTTCTGTTTTAAAATGCTTCCTTTGTGCCTTTCCCTATAAAAATAACACACAAAATTAAAAAGTTCACAACAAAATATGAAAAACAAAATTACAACAAATTGCATGGGTTGCCTCTCTGCTAGTGCTAAATTTTACGTCTTCAGCCAGACTTGACTGAAATTCATCTGTTAAGGAGGTTTTAATGTCGTTTTGGATGTCCGATTAAAGACAATCCCGTGAGCGTTGCTTTTGAAGGGTCTCTTCCAACGGTAAAGTGGCAAAAAGAGTTTTGTCTCATTCAGTGCTCGTGCCACCTTTTTGCTCCTTGTTACTCCAGTGGTTCCTGCAAGAAAGAAAGAAAATCAGGAGGTCTCGTATGATGCTTGACTTGGAATGGAAATTCCATTATGTCAAGCTTCTGTTTGATATCTTTAATTTGTACTCCCCAAAACAGCGATGTTTCTCCTGAATGCTCTGGATCTTTATTAAGGTCAGACATTTGCTCCTCCATTGCTGCTCTGTTTCTTGCTCCACCTTCTCTTCACAGATGTATTTTAAAATTTCCATATTCAGCTCTTTATCTGTCATCTGTGAAATACATGTTTCAAAATTGTCAACCTGATGATATAAAGAAATGTCAGATTTTAGGTCTTCATCCTCTGATATGACTGGAATGGATGGTTCAGTTAGATCTTCATGAAACATCATGGTAAAGCATGCTCCAAGATCTTCATTTTGAGGATTGAAAGTTTGATCCTCCGTTGTTGGTGTAGTTGGTACAAATAGATCAGCTTCCTCCTCGTCAGAGTCAGAATAATAAAAATCAAATCGAGACTTTGCCGGTTCGGGCTCCTGACTGATACCTCTGGTTGTTGATACTGCTCAGCCTCCTCCTCTGTTGAAGTGTCATTGTGAAATGATTGGTATTCGAAGGCTTCATCAGTGTCATCTGAAACTGGTTTTTGAGGTATGTAGTTTTGGTTTTCTGTGAATTGTCTCATTTGATCTGTCATCATTTGAAGGATTTCTGATTGTCTCTGAATTTGTGCATCTAATTGAGCTCCCGTTCTACGAGCCAATCTTTGAGCATGTGAATCTTTGATGGTTCTGATTGTTGATGGAAATCATAGGTAGATGGTGGATAAGATGAAAAATGTGGTTCTGTGAAATGTGATGGCTCGTCATACCATGAAGGATCTTGATAGCTCTGCCACCCTAAACGGTATAATACTTGATCGCTCGGGTGGTTACCATCACATATCATACATCTCCCCATCTCGTTCTGTTGAGAAAATGTGGTATTCTTGTTTCTGGCATCCAGTGATAATTGTTGGGCTGGACAACAGGCCTCAGAAAACCGGACTGTTGCGCCAGATTTGGGGTGTATTTTCTTGTAAAGCTCGTAATCTCTCAATCTCCCAATAGTGTTCCATTTTTTCAATCACCTGAAAAAGAAAGAAATAAAAATTACAGATAAAAATAAAGAAAATTAGATACAAGTAAATTGGATAGCTTCAAAATTAACAACTCAAGAAATATAAGTCCCCGGCAACGGCGCCAAAAACTTGACCGGCGTAAACACACACGTATAACGCAAGCGCACGTATCGTTCAAGTAGTAAAAAATATCGATCCCACGAGGACTTAATTCCTACTATTGTTATTAATTATTGAATCTATTTATTTACAGATATCTAATTAAATGAAGAAGAGAATGATTGTTTGATTGGTTGAAAGTGGTTTTACAAAATAAATAAATAAATAAAAAGACAAAAGAAAATACTAAGGAAAATAACAAAAGACACAAAGATCTAGGGTTGTGAATCATTCTAATATCTTTTAAAAGATGAAGTGATTATTTTATGTTTGTGGTAATAAATCAGTTTACTAACCTGGAACACTAATTATGCAAAAGCCTCTGTCGATGGTCAGACGCAAATACCCAGTTTAACCTAATTGAATCATATGTTTATGTCAATCAATTATCTGGATTCATTAAGTTTAAGTTCAAATTATGGCTACCCCCGCCCGACAGGTATATTCCTATCCTGTAAGGAAATCTATTAAAGGGTTATCTATCCTCAAGGAAGATCGTGGGCTATTAAGTCTAAGGCTGAAACCTAAAATCCCTATGTCTAGTTCATTTTAGATTTACCACATCAATCTTATTGGTGATCAGACCAAGAAGCATTAAGCTTAAGACTTAATAAGCAAACCTTTAAATTACCCAAACTATAAAATAACCCCTTATAAACCGGTGATATTAGAATTCATCACAACCCCAGATAACTAACACATAACTAGGGCTAGTAACAACTTAAAAGTAAAAGACTTAAAGTAAAAATACTGAAAAGTAAAAGACATAAAGTAAAACTTAAAATAAAATAAAATAAAATGCTAAGGTGAAAGGAATTACTTTTACTACTACTAATTTAGATATCTCCCATAAAATAATATATAAACTTGTGATTCTTTCTCCAACCAGCCATATAGGCGGTAACCTGATTAAGTTAAATTAAGTCCAACCGGCCATTAAGGCGGTAAAAAGATTTGTCCATGAACCTGCCATATAGGCGGTAAGAAAGTTTAATTACCAACCGACCAATCTGGCGGTATCCTTGATTAGTCAGGTTAAAACCAGATTAAAATGAATTACCAACCGACCAATATAGCGGTATCCTTTTTTAAGTCAATATTTTAAATAGTGAATATATTATTTTAAGGGAGATTAATCTAAATAGCAATAGTAAAAGAATTACCTTTCACCCTAGCTGGGGAAGTTACCTCCTCATTACTGAAAAGTAAAAACTGAAAAATTAAAGAAAGAAAAGTACTGTGCGTAAAAGTAAATTGCGGAAAGTAAAAACTGAAAAGTAAAGAAAAGAAAGTGCGAAACTGAAAATTAATTACTGAAAACTAAAAATAAACAAACTAGATACAATCTTCTTATTTATTCATTAAGAATTTCAAAGAAGAAAGTATGATTTTACAAATGAAATGGCTTGTATTTATAGGCAAAATTTTGCCACCATCAAATCATCCATCAAATTCTCCACCAAATCCATTATTAATTTCTCCACTAATTACTCCACCAAATCCATAATTGCTCCACTAATTGCTTATCTTGTTTGGTGTTGATTTGAAATTTTTATTATTATTAATTAATTAATATTTTGCTTTGAAAATGATTGATAATGACTTTTAATAATTACACTCCACACACTTCTGGATGGTTCATCAATTTCGGTCATGAAATCATCAGAATTCGAAAATATTTTCTCTTTAAAAGTTGTAGAACTTTGAGTCTTCTTTAATCTGGCACTTGAATCAGCTCAATCCGATATCTGAGTAAAAATTTATGCCCAAAATACGACAGATGCACAAAACTGGAATTTCCAAAACTGCACTTCGTCAAAACGCCCTTTCAAGTTTCCAATCTCCAAAATTAAAATATCAAGTCCAATAATTGCCTTTATTTGACCCATATTTCATCCTAAATGATTTCATTAAGACCCAATATTATTTTATCTGTAAAATAAACTAAAATATATCAAAACGTTCATCAAACCCGAGAAACTAAACAAAATATTAAGTAAAAGGGGCGGTAAATATTGATATATTTTCCGCTCATCACCGACATAACAGTGCCACGTGTCACGATCTCGCGAAGCCAAGCAACACGTGTCGAAGATCAACGCGCGTCGCGACGCTAGCTTGGCGTCGTGACGCCCAGACCCCACTGATGCCTATAAATTCAGCTCAACATTTCAGTTTCAGTTGTACCATTCTCTCTCATTTCTTTGATGTAAATATGGAGTTTCTCTCTCTAGTTTCTTTAATTTAAGTTTTGTAATTAAATTATAATTACATTTTGTAATTAAATTTTAATTACGTTTTGTAATTAAATTTTAATTACGTTTTGTAATAACAATAATTTACTTTCTTTATTTTTTACAGTTTTTACTATTTACCATGAGGAGGTAACTTCCCTATGCTAGGGTGAAAGATAAATATTTTACTATTTCTATTTAGATTAATCTCCTGTCGGGCGGGGGTAGCCAAATTGGAACTTAATCTTAATGAATCTAGGTAATTTGGTTGACATAGACATATGGTTCAATTGGATTATACTAGGTATTTGTAATTGACCATCGGAAGAGGCTTCTACATAATTTAGTGTTCCAAGTTAATAAATCAATATATTACCCAATTTTAAGATAACCAATTCATTTTTAAAATGATATTGGAAGAAATCACAACCCTAGGTAGTTTTTAATATTGAATTTTCTTAAAACCTACTTTCGAACAATTTTATTTACTTGTTTTTAAATTTAGAATCGTCTCCATTTCAAATCAATCAAACAATCTGTTAGATACTAGTAATCATTTGACCTCATAAAATTAATAGCTTAGGTATTAAGTCCTCGTGGGATCGATACTTTTTTATACTACTTGAACGATATGTACGCTTGCGTTATACGTGTGTGTTTACGCCGGTCAGATCCCCGGATATGTTGGCAGTAAATCCGATCATCGGACTATCCGAACACGTACGTACCTAGTACTACATTTTTATCGATTTACAAGACATGGTTGGCTTCTAGCAAAGCACCGTGCCTACCCAATTCTCCAGAAATATTCTTACTGGAATATGTGATCTATATCAGGCGTAGTATACGTAGTATTGCGTATTTCGATCCAGTATCGGATGTCATTTTCTAGGCCTGGGGCTGGAATTGTGTCTGCCCCGTACGAAGCACATATCGGATCTCTAGTAACTAGTCTCTATTATCGGATAATCATGACCTAGTCATATTATCCCGATGACTGCAGTACTAAAGAGCACCAGTTCTGTATCCTACGTGATCATCATCTCCACTATGACTGGAGTGATACTTCCGTCTTGACATCACACCCAATACACTACGATTCTCAATATACCCAGAAGAGGCGTACACAAAACCTGTTAAAGCCTTGGACGACCAAAACCAAACTATATTGATTGTCGCAAGTATTAGAGGTGCAAGTCTCAGGTTAAGACCAAATACACCTACCCTGATTCAGACTTCCATAGACACATAGTCATACAACCAATGGAATTCTGAGGGGCCTATCCAGAGCGAAGCTGTTTCCGTACCATCGATAAACACAACCTCTTATTACACTTGCATGAGTATCTTATACCCAAATATATGAGAACTATGCCGTTATGCTCCCATAACGCGCACAACTGTAATACTAGTCTATTCCGCATTATCGATGTCCAATATCGATAATACTATGACTAGGGATATTTAATGATTAAACCTTCGTGGATTGATATTGTCTTATATCATCTCAATCCGGAACTAATCATATGGACCTTCTATCATTTATACATCTTGGTAATCTAATTACAAATGATAAAAGAGAAATTTCCTTTGTCACATAGTTAATTTGTACAACAACACCATGATCTGTACAAATAGTGATGCTATGGGTCATAACTGTCCAACAGATAATGTTACCGATTCAAGAACAAAAACGGAATACATTGCTACGGCTGAGGCAGCAAAAGAAGTATTTTTTATGTATAAAATTCCTAATTGGATTAGGAGTAGTTCTGTTAGTAGCTGAGCTAGGCTACATCACATGTACTTCAACGGTTTCATCTGATTCGTGAGATCGTACATCGTGGCGATGTCAAGATCGAGAGATCGTTTCAGATGATAACCTTACAGATCCGCTGACGAAAGTGATATCTCAGTAAAAGTTTGAGCGACCCGTACATAGTTCAGGTGTTGTACACTTGAGTGATTAGCTATAGGCCAAGTGGGAGATTGTTGGACAATGATGACCCATAGCATCACTATTTGTAAAAGACATGGTGTTTTTGTACAAATTAACTATGTGACAAAGGAAATTGCTCTTTTATCATTTTGTAATTGGATTACTTAGATATATAAATGATAAAAGTCCATATGGTTAAACAGGATTAATAAGATATGAGACAATATTAATCCACGAAAGGTTGAATCATTAAATATCCCTAGTCGTAGTATTATCGAGACTGGACATCGATAATGCGGAATAGGCTAGTATTACACTTGTGCGCGTTATTGAAGCTTAACGACATAGTTCTCATATATATTAAGTATTGGATACTTATGCAAGTGTGATAGGAGGTTCTGTTAGCCGTTGGGGACCGGGAACAGCTTCGCTCTGGATAGACCCCTCGGAGTCCCATTGGTAGTATGACTATGTGTCTATGGGAATCCGAATCAGGGTAGGTGTATGTGGTCTTAACCTGAGACTTGTATCGCTAATACTTGCGACAATCAATATACTTTGGTTTTGGTCATCCTGAACTTTAACAGGTTCTGTGTACGCCTCTTCTGGGTATACTGAGAATCGTAGTGTATTGGGTGTGATGTCAAGATGGAAGTATCACTTCAGTCTTATGGAGATGATGATCACGCAGAGATACAGAACTAGTATTCTTAAATGCTGCACCACTAATTCCCATTCGAGACAGAACCATTACGGTGGTTGACAGACTCATTTCCTGTATTGTACTTCCTCCCTTACCAGCAAATGCAGGTGACATCAAAACTTGCATTCAGATGATTCAGCAGTCAGTGCAATTTTGGGGGAAATGCAACTGAAGATCCTAATGCCCACATCAACAACTTCCTGGAAGTTTGCGGCACTTTCAATTACAACCGAGAAGCTGAAGAAGCAATGAGATTGCGTGTTTTTCCATACTCCTTGAAGGACAGAGCTAAAGCTTGGCTACATTCACTACCAGCAGGTTCCATCACAACTTGGAACACTTTAGCCACCAAATTTCTTGCAAAGTAATTTCCACCAGCCAAAACTGGAAAGCTGAGGAATGACATCACATCCTTTGTACAATAAGAATCAGAAACTCTCTACGAAGCTTGGGAAAGGTACAAAGATTTGCTCCGGAAATGTCTTCACCATGAGATTCCAAAATAGATTCAAGTCCAAACATTCTATAATGGACTTTCTGGAATAATGAGAACCACAATTGATGATGTGCTGGAGGAGCTTAATGGAGAAAGGAGAAGATCAAGCCTGGGAACTAATCGAAGAAATGGCCAACAACAATTCCTTGTGGCCAACAGAAAGGAGCATGATCCAAAGAATTGCAGGAATTTATGAAAGTGGAGCCAATACATCAGTCAACGCCAAGCTAGATCAGATATGCAAATTCATGGAGACTCTTACCACTAGATCCACAAGTTCACCATATGGAGGAGCACCAAAACTAAACCAACTTGAAGAGACGGTGAATTATGTCAACAATTTCAACAGACATGGGAACAATCCATATTCCAACACCTACAACCCAGGGTGGAGAAATCATCCTAATTTCTCATGGAGCAAAAATTCAGGGCAAAAGAACTATCCACCACCTGGATTCCAGTAACAGAACAAAAGCCATGAGTTTGAAAAAGAACCAGAAATGAAAGAATGGATTGCAGAGATGTTCAAAAAGCAACAAGCAACATATGATGCTATATTTCAAGCCAATCTGCTTCTATCAAAGCATTAGAGAATTAGATTGGACAACTGGCCAATGCTCAGAGTTACAGACCACCAGGAAATCTTCCCAGCAATACAAAACCAAATCCAATGAACCGATGGAAGGAGCAATGCAAGCCATCACCTTGAAAAGTGGTACTGAAATCAACAAAGATGTTGGAATCAAGGCAACCAATGAAGATGTTCCAAAAGAAGCAGAGTAACAGATGGAGGAAAAAGAAGCAAAGGAAAAAGAACAGATCACTACACCTTCACATTTTCCTCAGCGTCTTCAGAAAAATAAACTGGACAAGCAGTTTGCTCGATTCCTGGAGGTTTTCAAAAAGATGCACATCAACATCCCATTTGCAGAAGCCTTGGAAGAAATGCCCAGTTATGTCAAATTCATGAAAGACATTCTTTCACGAAAACGGAGATTGGGAGACTACGAAACAGTAGCATTAACGGAAGAATGCAGCGCCATCATTCAGAGGAAACTTCCCCCGAAGTTGAAAGATTCTGGCAGTTTCACTGTCCCATGCATTATTGGAGAACATTACATCGGTAAGGCTTTATGTGATTTAGGAGCCAGTGTTAATTTGATGCCTTTTTCTATTTACAGAAAACTGCATATTGGAGAAGCAATGCCTACCTCAGTTTCATTGCAACTTGCTGACCGAACACTCGCATTTCCAAGAGGTGTTGTTGAAGATGTGCTTGTCAAAGTAGACAAACTAATTCTCCCCGCAGATTTCATCATCCTTGACATGGAAAGAACAAAGAAATACCTATCATTCTTGGGAGACCATTCTTAGCTACAGGTAAAACTGTGATTGATGTGCAAAAAGGAGAACTGACCATGAAAGTGCAGGACCAAGAAGTGACCTTTAATGTTTTCTAAGCCATGAAATTCCCGAGCGATGAAAAGGAAGAAGAATGCTTCAGAGTTGATGTTGTTGATAATATCGTTCAAAATACTGAGCCAAATCCCACAGATACACTTGAAGCTTGCATCACCAACATGACTGACAGCGAGCTAGATGCTGAAATCCTATAATGTATCAACTACCTTGACAAACCATTCCGATTCAAAGCAACACCACCAATTGAAAGCTTTGAACTTCCAAAGAAAGATCGAATCAAGCCTTCGATTGAAGAACCACCACAGTTGGAGCTGAAGTTACTTCTGAGTCATCTCGGGTATGCATTTCTTGGAAACTCTTCTGAATTACTTGTTATTATTTCTTCTTCACAAACATTGGAGCAGGAAGAAAAGCTACTGAGAGTGTTACGAGAGCACAAGAAAGCCATTAGTTGGACTATAGCGGACATTCGAGGCATTAGTCCATCATTTTGCATGCACAAGATCCTGATGAACGATGAGTACAAACCTACAGTGGAACATCAACGGAGACTAAATCCAATCATGAAGGAAGTCGTGTGAAGAAATAAATCATCAAATGGTTAGATGCTGGCATCATTTACCCCATCTCAGATAGTAGTTGGGTAAGTCATATGCAGTGTGTGCCGAGAAAGGAGGAATTATTGTGGTTACCAATGAAAAGAAATAGCTAATCCCAACAAGAACGGTGACTGGATGGAGAGTATGCATGGACTACAGGAAGCTGAAAAAAGCCACGAGGAATGACCATTTTCCGCTACCATTCATTGACCAGATGTTAGACAGATTGGCGGGACATGAATTCTATTGCTTTCTTGACGGATATTCAGGGTACAATCAGATTTCCATCGCACCAGAAGATCAGGAGAAAACCACATTTACATGTCCCTATGGTACTTTTGCTTTCCGCAGGATGCCATTTGGATTATGTAATGCCCCTGCCACATTCCAGCGTTGCATGATGGCCATATTCTCAGACATGCTGGAGCAGAGTATGGAGGTTCTTATGGATGAATTTTCTGTGTTTGGAGATTCTTTTGACCATTGTTTGCAAAATTTGGAACAGGTGTTACAAAGGTGCGAAGATACAAACCTGGTACTCAACTGGGAGAAATGCCAATTCATGGTGCAGGAAGGCATTGCTCTTGGACATCGGATCTCACAAAAGGGGATTGAGGTAGACAAAGCAAAGATAGAGACAATTGAAAAACTACCTTCACCAACATCAGTTAAAGGTATTCAAAGTTTTCTTGGACATGCAGTTTTTTACAAGAGATTTAACAAAGACTTTTCCAAGATTGCTAAACCACTATGCAATCTTCTGGAGAAGGATGTGCCTTTCAACTTCACCAAAGAATGCTAGGAAGCTTTCGAGATCTTAAAACAGAAGCTGGTCTCCGCCCCCATCATTGTAGCACCAGACTGGACCCTTCCATTTGAAGTGATGTGCGATGCTAGTGACTTTGCTGTAGGTGCAGTTTTGGGACAACGTAAAGCAAAGATTTTCCACACCATTTATTATTCCAGCAGAACTCTGAATGAAGCTCAACTCAACTACACAACCACTGAAAAGGAGTTGCTTGCAGTTGTGTTCGCTTTTGACAAATTCCACTCTTATCTGTTGGGTCCCAAAGTGGTGGTCTACACAGATCATTCAGCAATCAAATATCTGATCACGAAGAATGATGCCAAACCCAGATTGATCTGTTGGATACTTCTTCTACAAGAATTTGACGTGGAGATTCGATACAGGAAAGGGACAGAGAATCAGGTGGCAGATCATCTATCGAGGCTCGAGAATAGAGAAACAGCTGACAAAGATCTGTCAATCAAAGAAACTTTTCCAGATGAACAGCTGTTTGCCATGAAACAACAGGAAGTCCCTTGGTATGCTGACAATGTCAACTATATTGTGTCAGGAAAATGGTCGTTGGAATGGACAACTCAGCAACGGAAGAAGTTCTTCAAATAAGTCAAGCATTATGTCTGGGATGAGCCGTACCTGTTCAAACGGTGTGCTGATCAATTATTGAGATGATGTGTTCCACAGGAGGAGGTCAACATTGTTCTGTAGCACTGTCATTCATCACCATATGGCGGACACTTCAACGGAAACAAAACTGCAGCCAAAGTCCTTCTATCAGGTTTCTTCTGGCCCACTCTTTTTAAAGATGCTTATCTTTTTGCTTTTCAATGTGACAGGTGCCAGAGAACGGGAAATATTTCCAGGAGAAACGAATGACCATTGCAAAACATTCTAGAAGTGGAAATATTCTATGTGTGGGGTATAGATTTCATGTGACCATTTGTTCCATCATTCGAAAACCTGTACATCCTGGTTGCTGTAGACTACGTCTCCAAATGGGTTGAAGCAATTGCATTGCCATCCAATGATTCTAAAGTGGTGATCAAATACCTTAAAAAGAACATTTTCACTCGGTTCAGAACACCTCGTACAATCATCAGTGATGGTGGCTCGCATTTCTGCAACAGATACTTTGATGCACTCCTATCCAAATACGGAGTTACTCACAAGGTTGCCACAGCTTACCATCCACAGTCAAATGGACAGATTGAGGTTTCAAACAGGGAAATCAAAAGAATCCTAGAAAGAACCGTTGGATCAACAAGGAGGGATTGGTCAACAAAACTAGATGATGCATTATGGGCCTACCGGACAGCTTACAAGACACCCATTGGTATGTCACCATATCGATTGGTGTTTGGGAAAGCGTGCCATCTTCCAGTTGAGCTTGAGCACAAGACGTACTGGGCACTGAAGAAGTTGAATTTTGATTCACAAGCTGCATGAGAGAAAAGACTTCACCAACTTAACGAATTGAAGGAATTTCACCTACAGGCTTATGAGAATGCAAAATTGTACAAGGAAAATACCAAAAAATGGCATGACCGGAAAATAGTGCACAGACAGTTGGAACCAAGGCAGCAGGTGTTGTTGTACAACTCGAGGTTGAAAATTTTCCCTGGAAAGTTGAAATCTAGGTGGTCAGGTCCATTTGTGATCACTCAAGTTTTACCTTATGGAGAGGTTGAGTTACTGGATCCCAATACCAACAACACATTCAAAGTTAATAGTCAGCGTGTCAAGCACTACTGGGGAGAATCATTTGAGCGACAAAAAGAAAGTGTCACACTTTCAGATCCAGCATAACGTTCAGGCAGTCACGTCTAGCTGACGACTTTAAACTTAGCGCTCGCAAGGAGGCAACCCATGAAATTTTTGTATATATTGTGATTTGGTGTGATTTAATTTTATGTGTTTATTTTTTACAGATTAAGTCATTTCAGGATGGAAGAAGCTCTCGCAAATCTTCACAAGCAATTTCCTTCTCTCCCTCAAAAATCTCTGATGAAAGTTTACAAAGCTCGCTTGGAACGAATGAGGTTACTGACAATCCATGGTGTTCCTAATGACATTCGTTGGGTAATTGAAGCATGAGTCCGATTGGCAGGTGAGTCTTCTGACACTTTTATTTCACATCTGCCTGGTTTTGGAAGAAGCACCTATGCAAAGAAAAGTAGAGCTAAGCAAATGGGTGTTTGTTACAAATGTGCACGCTGGAATTGCAATACTTGTTGTCGTTCTTTAGGAATGGTGTCTGATAATCGCGAAGACAAAATTAAATTCATTATGGATGGCTTGAGTAAGGAGTCTTTAGATGATATATCTTTGACTCTTGAGACGCATCCCAGTGGATATGTTCACATAGCCTTTCGTAAATTACATACACAATTTCAAAAAGAAAGACAACAGTTAAGTCTTGGGAATCTGACAGAAAAGACCATGTTTGCAAATTTATAAGAAAATTGGATGGGAAGCTTGTCCCTGACGCATAGACGTTAATCAAGCTGTAAATTCTTGTACATAATATATCTCTTTGTCTTTTCCTAATAATTGTGATTTGTTTTGTTGTTTTCTTTTATTTTCTCCGACAAGATCCAGATCTTTTTGACTATCACGATTTATTTTACTGTTTAACTAATAATTTTCATTTGGCAGGTACTAGTGCTATTATCTTACTCACCCTTTTCAGGTGTTATAAATACAAATCATCATTGCACTTTTGAAGACATCCAGAATAAAACATGGAAGCCACTTCAAGAAGACGAGTTGAAAACATCTGTGTATTTTGCGGTAGTAGTAGTAGTGTTGGTACTAAACCACAATACGTAGAAGTAGCACAGGAATTGGGTCGAGTCTTAGCTGTAAGAAATATGCACTTAGTATATGGCGGAGGCAATCTTGGACTAATGGGGATCATTTCAAAGGCCGTACATGAAGGAGGTAGTAACGTTTTAGGAATCATCCCAAAACCCTTGGCAGAGGCAAATCTTATTGGATCATCAAATGGAGAAGAGCTAATTGTGCCAGGTATGTCTGAACGATTGGTAGAAATGATTAACCGTGCTGATGCTTTTATTGCTTTGCCAGGTGGCTTGGGCACATTAGAGGAGATTTTTATAGTGCTATTTTGGGCGAACTTGAACATACACTAGAAACTAATTGGGCTATTTAACGTTGATGGATTTTATGATTTTCTTTGTGTGTTTCTTGCCTGGAGAAATGGGTTCGTGGCAAAACCTTTAAAAGAACTCCTCTTTACTGCCAGAACTGCTCCGGATCTAATAGACCAACTCTTAGCCTATGAACCACAAGTTGACCCTATCCTTTCAAAAATAAATTGGTCCGAGGACGATCGTGGTAAGAGGCGTCGTGTTAATCTGGATCTTAACCTTTAATTTCTTGTAGAATTTCAGCTAACCAGGTACAACCTTCTAAACTCTTCTTCTACTGTTTAAAACATTAGGGACAATGTCTCATTTAGGTTTTGGGGAGGGAATTAGTTGATCAGTACCTTGTTTTTAGTTTTGTGTGTTGTTTTTATTTTTAGTCCAAAATTTTTCGAAAAATACAAAAAAATTGAAATTTTTTCTAAAATTATAAAAAATATTTTGTGTTTTTGTGTTTTTATTTTGACTAAAAAGGTGAAATTGGTAAGAGATAGCTGAGTAAGGAATTTCCACTCCTGAGACGTATCTCAAACCTATTTCGAAACAAGTTAATTTTTGTTTATTTCCTTTTGAATTATTTAATTTGTGAATTCTCCATAAAACGAACTAAAATGGATCTTCATATGCTCAGTTGACAGGTATTATCAACATGCATAGTAACATACGGACATGAACTGTAATTGAAAAGTTTGTAATATTCAGTGCTCTAGTTTAATTGGAGGAAGCATTTCAAAAACAATGGAGTAAAAAAAATATGAGATCTGAGTTATTAAGTCTGTAAGGGTGTTTTAACACCTAGCGCCCTAAAGCCAACTGGTTTGGGAGTCACTGGCCCAAAGCTCGCTACATGGATCAAAGATGCTGTAAAAAAAAATATATGAAGTCTGAGTAATTAAGTCTGTAGGGGTGTCTTAACACCTGGTGCCCTAAAGCTAACTGGTTTGGGAGCCACTGACCCAAAGCTCGCTACATAGACGGAAGGTATTGTTTATAAATAAAAAATAGAGAAAAAAATCAAAGAAAAATTCAGAAAAATTATTCCATTGCTGCAAAAAGGTGTGAAATCTGATAAAACTTTAGGACAAAAATATTACTCTCTTATCAACTACACTTGTGACTGTTGTGGGCAAAAATGAGTTGATTAATATTTTGTTGGTTGTGTATATGAAGAATGGTAAATAATCAATCGGAGAATTTACTTATTCAGTAAATTAGAAAGAAAGAAAACAACTAGTAACTTGGAGTAGAAGTTTCACCTGATTAGTCACTAACTTCTTTATTCTCTTTTCGCTTGTCTTTTTGCTTTTGTGTGCATTAGTTTCACTACCTTTTTAATTTTGTAAAATTTTTGTGGGTATCATTGCTGTAAACCCTCACGAGACTACAACTCGTCCACTAGGGACACCTAGGGGTTTAAAGGCTTGTTGCATATGCTAAATGCAACCGTGATCCCTACGAAAGTGGCTTAGTTAAATTTTATTTTAAAGATGTTATGTTATTTTATTCTATGTTTTGCTCGAGGACTAGCAAAATGTTAGGTTTGGGAGTGTGATGAGTGGTAAATCTATCACTATTTCCCACTCATTTAACCTAATATTTTGTATAATTTCTTGAGTTTTGTGAATATTTTGATGTGTTTTGTATTATTTTATAGATAAATAAAGTTTCAGGACATTCTGGAGGTGATTTGGACCAAAACAGTGAAAATTGGAAAAATGGCAATTTCATAATTTTGGGCGCGTCGCGACGCCTAACGTGCGCCTGGTCCACGTGTCACCATCAGAATCTAAAAAATTGACTTTGCTAACGTGCGCCGTGCCACGTGTCACCATCATAGAAGATCTGCTAACGTGCGCCTGCCACGTGTCATCATCCTAAGATGCCGACAATCATCATCTACGCTAAAATACACCTGCCACGTGTCAAAATCTCAGCGGATCACGCTAACATGCACCTGGACACGTGTCGCCATCACATGTTACCGACATCAAAAAGTCAACTGCCGACATAACAGTGCCACGTGTCACGATCTCGCGAAGCCAAGTAACATGTGTCGAAGATCAACGCACGTCGCGACGCTGGCTTGGCGTCGCGACGCCCAGACCCCACTGATGCCTATAAATTCAGCTCGACGTTTCAGTTTCAGTTGTACCATTCTCTCTCATTTCTTTGATGTAAATAGGGAGTTTCTCTGTCTAGTTTCTTTAATTTAAGTTTTGTAATTAAATTTTAATTATGTTTTGTAATAATAGTAATTTACTTTCTTTATTTTTACAGTTTTTACTATTTACCATGAGGAGGTAACTTCCCCATGCTAGGGTGAAAGGTAATTCTTTTACTATTGCTATTTAGATTAATCTCATTTTAATATAATATATAAACTATTTAAAATTTGACTTAAAAAGGATACCGCCAGATTGGTCGGTTGATAATTTAATTTTGGTTCCGCCTATATGGCAGGTTAATTTTAGTTCCACCTTTATGGCTGGTTTATTTTGGTTCCGCCTTTATGGCTGGATTATGGACAAATATTACCGCCTTAATGGCTGGTTGGACTTAATTTGATTTAATCAGGTTACCGCCTATATGGCTGGTTGGGAAAATTATCACAAGTATATATATTATATTATGGGAGATATCTAAATAGTAAATAGTAGAAGTTAATTCCTTTTACCTTAGCATTTTATTTTATTGCATTTATCTTTCAGCATTTACTTTTTAGTAATTTTATTTTATGACTTTTAAGTTTTTACCAGCCCTAGCTATGAGGTGTAACTAAGTTAGTTATCTAGGGTTGTGATGAAATCTAATATCACCGGTTTATAAGGGGTTAGATTATAGTTTGGGTAATATAAAGATTTATTTATTGAGTCTTAATCTTAATGCTTTTTATTAACTGGACACTAATAAAATTGACTAGGTAAACTTAAAATGAACTAGACATAGGGATTTTAAGTTTAAGACCTTAGACTCAATAGTCCACGATCTTCCTTGAGGATAGATAACCCTTTAATAGATTTCCTTACAGGATAGGAATATACCTGTCGGGCAGGGGTAGCCAAATTGGAACTTAATCTTAATGAATCTAGGAAATTTGGTTGACATAGACATATGGTTTAATGGGATTATACTAGATATTTGTAATTGACCATCGGAAGAGGCTTCTACATAATTTAGTGTTCCAAGTTAATAAATCAAAATATTACCCAACTTTAAGATAACCACTTCATTTTTAAAATGATATTGGAAGAAATCACAACCCTAGGTAGTTTTTAATATTGAATTTTCTTAAAACCTACTTTCGAACAATTTTATTTACTTGTTTTTAAATTTAGAATCGTCTCCATTTCAAATCAATCAAACAACCTGTTAGATACTAGTAATCATTTGACCTCATAAAATTAATAGCTTAGGTATTAAGTCCTCGTGGGATCGATACTTTTTATACTACTTGAACGATACGTACGCTTGCGTTATACGTGTGTGTTTACGCCGGTCAGATCCCCGGATATGTTGGCAGTAAATCCAGTCATCGGACTATCCGAACACGTACGTACCTAGTACTATTTTTTACCGATTTACAAGACATGGTTGGCTTCTAGCAAAGCACCGTGCCTACCCAATTCTCCAGAAATATTCTTACTGGAATATGTGATCTATATCAGGCGTAGTATACGTAGTATTGCGTATTTCGATCCAGTATCGGATGTCACTTGCTAGGCCTGGGGCTGGAATTGTGTCTGCCCCGTACGAAGCACATATCGGATCTCTGGTAACTAGTCTCTATTATCGGATAATCATGACCTAGTCATATTATCCCGATGACTGTAGTACTAAAGAGTATCAGTTCCGTATCGTACGTGATCATCATCTCCACTATGACTGGAGTGATACTTTCGTCTTGACATCACACCCAATACACTCAAATTCTCAATATACCTAAAAGAGGCGTACACAGAAGCTGTTAAAGCCCTGGACGACCAAAACCAAAGTATATTGATTGTCGCAAGTATTAGCGGTG
The DNA here is from genome assembly GCA_019454045.1 of Zanthoxylum bungeanum. Lineage (NCBI taxonomy): Eukaryota > Viridiplantae > Streptophyta > Magnoliopsida > Sapindales > Rutaceae > Zanthoxylum > Zanthoxylum bungeanum. The sequence continues at coordinate 32,544 of SKCR01005221.1, read as the reverse complement.
CAAGTCTCAGGTTAAGACCAAATACACCTACCCTGATTCGGACTTCCATAGACACATAGTCATACTACCAATGGAATTCTGAGGGGTCTATCCAAAGCGAAGCTGTTTCCGTACCATCGATAAACACAACTTTCTATTACACTTGCATGAGTATCTTATACCCAAATATATGAGAACTATGCCATTATGCTCCCACAACGCGCACAACTGTAATACTAGTCTATTCCGCATTATCGATGTTCAATCTCGATAATACTACGACTATGGATATTTAATGATTAAACCTTCGTGGATTGATACTGTCTCATATCATCTCAATCCGGAACTAATCATATGGACCTTCTATCATTTATACATCTTGGTAATCTAATTACAAATGATAAAAGAGAAATTTCCTTTGTCACATAGTTAATTTGTACAACAACACCATGATCTGTACAAATAGTGATGCTATGGGTCATAACTGTCCAACAGATAATGTTGCCGATTCAAGAACAAAAGCGGAATACATTGCTACGGCTGAGGCAGCAAAAGAAGCATTTTTTGTGTATAAAATTCCTAATTGGATTATGAGTAGTTCTGTTAGTAGCTGAGCTAGGCTACATCACATGTACTTCAACGGTTTCATCTGATTTGTGAGATCGTACATCGTGGCGATGTCAAGATCGAGAGATCGTTTCAGATGATAACCTTACAGTTTGAGCGACCCGTACATAGTTCAGGTGTTGGACACTTGAGTGATTACCTATAGGCCATATGGGAGATTGTTGGACAATTATGACCCATAGCATCACTATTTGTAAAAGACATTGTGTTTTTGTACAAATTAACTATGTGACAAAGGAAATTGCACTTTTATCATTTTGTAATTGGATTACTTGGATATATAAATGATAAAAGTCCATATGGTTAAACAGGATTAATAAGTTATGAGACAGTATTAATCCACGAAAGGTTGAATCATTAAATATCCCTAGTCGTAGTATTATCGAGATTGGACATCGATAATACGGAATAGGCTAGTATTACACTTGTGCGCGTTATTGAAGCTTAACAACATAGTTCTCATATATTTAAGTATTGGATACTTATGCAAGTGTGATATGAGGTTCTGTTAGCTGTTGGACCAGGAACAGCTTCGCTCTGGATAGACCCCTCGGAGTCCCATTGGTAGTATGACTATGTGTCTATGGGAATCCGAATCAGGGTAGATGTATGTGGTCTTAACCTGAGACTTGTATCACTAATACTTGCGACAATCAATATACTTTGGTTTTGGTTGTCCGGAACTTTAACAGGTTCTGTTTACGCCTCTTCTGGGTATACTGAGAATCGTAGTGTATTGGGTGTGATGTCAAGATGGAAGTATCACTTCGGTCATATGGAGATGATGATCACGCAGAGATACAGAACTCGTATTCTTAAATGCTGCACCACCAATTCCCATTCGAGACAGAACCATTACGGTGGTTGACAAACTCATTTCCTGTATTGTACTTCCTCCCTTACCAGCAAATGCAGGTGACATCAAAACTTGCATTCAGATGATTCAGCAGTCAGTGCAATTTGGGGGAAATTCAACTGAAGATCCTAATGCCCACATCACCAACTTCCTGGAAGTTTGCGGCACTTTCAATTACAACCGAGAAGCTGAAGAAGCAATGAGATTGCGTGTTTTCCCATACTCCTTGAAGGACAGAGCTAAAGCTTGGCTACATTCACTACCAGCAAGTTCCACACAACTTGGAACACTTTAGCCACCAAATTTCTTGCAAAGTACTTTCCACCAGCCAGAACTGGAAAGCTGAGGAATGACATCACATCCTTTGTATAACAAGAATCAGAAACTCTCTACGAAGCTTGGGAAAGGTACAAAGATTTGCTCCGGAAATGTCTTCACCATGAGATTCCAAAATGGTTTCAAGTCGAAACATTCTATAATGGACTTTCTGGAATAATGAGAACCACAATCGATGCTGCTGCTGGAGGAGCTTTAATGGCGAAAGGAGAAGATCAAGCCTGGGAACTAATCGAAGAAATGGCCAACAACAATTCCTTGTGGCCAACAGAAAGGAGCATGATCCAAAGAATTACAGGAATTTATGAAAGTGGAGCCAATACACCAGTGGTTTTGGTCGACCGGAACTTTAACAGGTTCTGTGTACGCCTCTTCTGGGTATACTGAGAATCGTAGTGTATTGGGTGTGATGTCAAGATGGAAGTATCACTTCAGTCATATGGAGATGATGATCACGCAGAGATACATAACTAGTATTCTTAAATGCTGCAGCTATCGGGATAATATGACTAGGTCATGATTATTCGATTACAGAGACTAGTTGCTAGTGATCCGAGATATGTTTTGTACTAGGCAGACACAATTCCAGCCCTAGGCCTAGCATGTGACATCCGATACTGGATCGTAATACGGAATACATTGTTTACTACGCCTGATACATGTTATATATTCTTCGTTTAATATTTCTGGAGAATTGGGTAGGCACGGTGCTTTGCAAGAAGCCAACCATGTCTTGTAAATCAGTGAGAACGTGGTACGCGGTACGCACGTGTCGGATAGTCCAACAACCGTATTTACTGCCAACATATCCAGGGATCTCTTGGGTCGCTTCCCGAAAATTCACCGATGACATTTGACTTGAACAGAATTAATCTGGGATTAATTATGAGATAGAAAATTAATCTGGGATTAATTATGGCAAGAATTAATCTGGGATTAATTATGAGAGAAAGAATTTATCTGGGATTAATTGCGTCAAGAATTTATCTGAGATTAAATTCTTCTAGAAGAGAGAAAACGATTAGTTTGGAATTAATCGGCAAAGTAAATTTAATAGTTAAATTAGATTTTACTATTTAATTTATTTATTGGGCTAAAATAATACATCGGATATATTAATTGAAATTGGATGTCAATACGGAATTAAAATTGGATTTTAATTCAAGCGAACGAATTAATTGGAATTAATTCGTAAGCGGCTTTCGTAATAATTTTTCTAGGCATTATTATTTAATTAAATTGGATTTAATTATTTAGCGACGGAAAAATTTGTTTGATCGGATTAAACGAACTCGGGCTTACATCAACTTGTCATAAGTGTGATGGAAGTTGTTGGATGTATTTATTACAACTTTTAACACACAACACACACACCTTTTTGAAGTCAACTTTTGTAGTTACTATACACACTTCTCTTTTTCCTTCTCCTTCACCATTGACGTGACCTTCCTTTCTCCTTAGAAATTTTTGTTGCAAAAATTTCAGCCTTGCTAGCACATAGAGATTCAAAGAAATGTGATAAGGAAACTCACCCTTGAGTTTGGAATTCAACACCAAGCATGGAGCTTCCACATCCGAGGAAATTTTTGAAATCTCCAATCCGATCAATGTGAGTATTTCCGCTACTTTCACTTGATTTATTCACACACAAATCTTGTTTAGAGATCCTTGCATATCTAGGACACTAACATCTGGAACACAAAAATATGCAAAACCCTCTTCCGAATTTCAGATGCAAACACCCAAAATAACCCAATTAATCATAAGTCTATGTTAACCAAGTTACCTGAATTCATTAAGTTCAAGTTCCAATTGTAGCTACCCCCGCCCGACAGGTATATTCCTATCCTGTAAGGAAATCTACCTAATAGACATTTACCCTAAGGTGAGATCGTAAGCTATCGAATCTAAGGCTGAAACCTAAAATTCCTTCGTTAAGTTCATTTTAAGTTTACCTCATCAATCTTATTAATGGCCAGTTAATAAGAAGCATTAAGCTTAAGATTCAATAAACAAACCAAAGCATTAAACATAATATAATTAAATCAATTATTAAGCTTAAGAATATTGTGTTTCATCATTCACCTTTAATATTTCAAATGTAGAAATCTCACTTTATTATAATATAAAAATTAGCAGTGTTACCCAATTAAGTCAAACCAGCCATAAAACTGTGTTATTATTTGTCTATAAACCAGCCATATAGGCGGTAATCATCTGTCACCTAAGGACCGATCATATACGCGGTGTCACATTATGTCAAATAAATAAAACTAGCCATTAAGGCAGTATCAACTTTAATCCATATTATTAAATTACAATTTCCATATTATAAATTAAGTGAGATTAATCTACCTTATCATATTAAAGGTTTCACCATTTCCCCATCAGAAATTAATTACTAAACATAAAAAAAATATAAACACACAAAAAATAAAAATAAAAATACATTACAAAACTACTAAATAAAACACACAAGATACAATCTTTAATTCTTATTCAAGAAACCAAGGAAAGTATGATTTTGTAAATGAAATCGACCGGAATTTATAGGCAAAAATTGATTCGGGCGTCGCGACGCCTGAGCTGGCACTGACGTGAAACACAGTTTCAACGGGATTACGAAACGTGGCACACGACATATGCGGTCCGCTGAGATGACGACACGTGGCGATGATGTGGCACCAGGTACGACGTGGAAGGAGCTGTAAGTCACTACGCGTGACGTGGTTTGACATGTGGCACTGACGTGGTGACACATGGTGCTGATGTGGCGACATATGGCACACAGTTTAATGGTCCATTGGGATGATGACACGTGGCACACGTCTTACGCGGTATAGCAAGATTGCTGTGATGTTGACATGTGGCCGGTGCATGTTAGCAAGTGTGTATGATAGCAAGCTTTCTCTGATGTTGACACGTGTTTGGAGTATTTTACCAGTCGCGACGCGAAAATGATAACTCTATTTTTCGCTGTTTTGGCCCCGATTTGATTCCAATGAGTCCCGAAACCTTATTTATCTATAAAATACACAAAACACATCAAAATATTCACAAACTCGAGAAACTATACAAAATATTAGGTCAAATGGGTGGTAAATAGTGATATATTTTTCGCTTATCACACCCCCAAACCGAACATTTTGCTAGTCCTCAAGCAAAACAATAAAATAAAATACAATAAACAACTTTAAAATAAAATTAAACTAAGCCACTTTCGTAGGGATCACGATTGCATTTAGCGTATGCAACAAGCCTTTAAACCCCTAGGTGTCCCTAGTGGACGAGTTGTAGTCTCGTGAGGGCTTACAGTGACGATACCCACAAACGTCAATCTAATGCACACAAAAACAAAAAGTCAAACAAGTTAGTGACTAAACAAGTGAAACTTCTTATCCAAGTTAATAGTTTTTTTCTTTCTTTCTAAATTACCAAATATGTAATTTCTCCGATTATTTTTTTACCATTCTCCACATACACAACCAACAAGGTATTAATCATTTCATTGTGCCCACAATATTCATAAGTGTAGTTGAAAAGAGAGTAATATTTTTGTCCTAAAGTTATATCAGAATCCACACCTTTTTAGCAATTGAACTGTTTTATTTATTTATTTATTTATAACATCTTCAATCCATGTAGCGAGCTATGGGCCAATGACTCCTAAGCCAGTTGGCTTTAGGGCACTAGGTGTTAAGACACTCTTACAGACTTAATTACTCGGATATCATATGTCTTTATATATATATAACATCTTCAATCCATGTAGCGAGCTTTGGGCCAGTGACTCCCAAACCAGTTGACTTTAGGGCACTAGATGTTAAAACACCCATACGGACTTAAATACTCGGATCTCAGATGTTTAATTTTTATTATTATTATTTTTTTATTATTATTATTCCATCACTTTTTAGATGCTTCCTCCAATTAAACTAGAACACTGAATATTACAAACTTTTCACTTATAACTCATGGCCGTATGTTACCATGCATGTTGATAATACCTGTCAACTGAGCATATGAAGATCCAATTTAGTCAGTATCATGGAGAATTCATAAATTAAATAATTCAAAAGGAAATAAATAAAAATTAACTTGTTACGAAATAGGTTGAGATACGTCTCAGGAGTGGAAATTCCTTACTCAGCTATCTCACACCAATTTCACCTGATTAGTCAAGTTAAAAACACAAAAACAAAATATATTTTTTTTTGAATTTTTGAAAAATTTTGACTAAAAACCAAGAAAAAACACAAAAAAATTAAAAATAAAAATAAAATACTAATCAACTATTCCCCTCCCCCAAACCTAATTGAGACATTGTCCCTAATGTCTAAAAAGTAGAAGAAGAGTTTAGAAGACAGTACCTGGTTAGCTGGAATTCTACATCTAAAAAGAAAATTAAAGATTAAGATCCAGATTTATTCGACACTTCTTACCACGATCATTATCGGACCAGTTTATCTTGGAAAAGATAGGGTCAATTTGTGGTTCAAAGGCTAAGATTTGTTCAATTAAATCATGGGCAGTTCTGGCAGTGAAGAAGATATATTTTACAGGTTTTGACACGAACCCCCATTTCTACGGGCATCATCAAGAAACACACAAAGAAAGTCATAAAATCCATCAGTATTAAACAGTCCAATTGGTTTCTGGTGTATGTTCAAGTTCGCCCAAGATAGCACTGTAAAGATTTCCTCCACCGTGCCCAAGCCACCTGGCAAAATAATAAAAGCATCAGCACGATTAATCATTTGAACAAGTCGTTCAGACATACCTAGCACGATGCATTCCTCTTCGTTTGATGGTCATATCAGGTTCGCCTCTGCCAAAGGTTTTGGGATGATACCCAGAACTTGACTTCCTTCTTCTTATATTGCCCTTGAAACGTACCCCATTAGTCCAAGATTGCCACCGCCATATACTAAGTGTATATTCCTTTCAGCTATGACTCTACCCAATTCATGTGCTACCGCAACGAATTCTGGTTTCAAACCAACACTAGTACCGCAAAACACACAGATGTTTACAACTCGTATTCTTGAAGTTGCTTCCATTTTTTTATGTATTTCTTTCTCAAATCTGGATGTCTTCAAGAGTGCAATAACGAGCTGAATTTATAGAACCTGAAAAAGGGTGAGTAATAATAGCACTAGTACCTGCCAAATGACAATTATTAGCTAAACAATAAAATATATCATGAAAGTCAAAAAGTCTGGATCCTGTTGGCGAAAATTAAGGAAATCCCAACCGAAAAGAAAATGAAAGCAATTATTTAAGGCAACGGAATTGTGTACGCAATACGCCACTTGCTTGGTATATAAATCCATTAGGATACGTCTCAAGAATCCATTCTTTACTCAGCCATCACTAATGAATTAAATCTCATCCTTGTGATTGCCAAACACCATTCCTCCTATATTGCTCTGCCTTAAATGTCCTGTTTGTGTTTTTCCCTGAAAATATCACACAAAATTAAAAACTCTACAACATATATACACAAAATAAAACATAAATTGCAATAATAAAAATTGGATGGGTTGCCTCCCTGCTAGTGCTAAATTTTTCTTCTTCAGCCAGACGTAACTGAAGTTCATCCGTCAATGAGGTTTCAGCGTGGTTTTGGATGTCCGATTAGAGACAATCCAATGAGCGTTGCTTTTGAAGGGTCTCTTCCAACAGTAAAGTGGCAAAAAGAATTTTGTCTTATTCAGTGCTCGTGCCACATTTTTAATCTTTGTCGCTCCAGTGGTTCCTGAAAGAAAAGAAAGAAAATCAGAAGGTCTCGTATGGTGCTTGACTTTGAATGAGATTTCCATTCTGTCAAGCTTCTGGGCAGTGTCTTGGATTTGTACTCCCCAGCACAATGATGTTTCTCCTGAATGCATGAGATCTTCAATATAGTCAAACATTTGCTCCTCCATTTATTTTACTTATTGCTCTACATTTTCTTCACATATGTATTTTAAGATTTCTTTGTTCAGCTCTTCATCTGTCATCTGTGAAATACATGCTCCATTTGTGTCAACCTGAGGATGTAAAGATATGTCTGATTGTAGATTTTTATCCTCTGTGGTTGGTATGAATGGTTCGGGTAGCTCTTCTTCAAACATCAGTGCAATGCATGCTCCAAGATCTTCATTTTGAGGATGCAGAGTTTCATCCTCATTTGTTGGTGTAGTTGGTACAGACAGCTCTGCTACTTGTTCCTCCTCATAGTTCAATGAATAATCAGTGACCAAAGAATTATCCAGATCAAATTGAAACTCTGCTGGTTCGGGCTCCTGAACTGATACCTCTGATTCTTGATATTGCTCAGTCTATTCCTCTGTTAAGATGTCATCGTGAAGTGCTTGGTACTCGAAGGCTTCGTCAGTTTCATCTGAAATTATTTCGTGAGATATGTAGCTCTGATTTTCTATTAATTGTCTCATTTGATCTGTCATTCTTTGTATGGATGCCGCTTGATTTTGAAACGTTTCAATCATTGCATCCCACTTTTCGTTACTTTTCTTGAGCATGTCCACCATCTCTCTTATCATCTATTTTTCCTCTGGTGAATATTGTTCTGGTTCTTGATGAAGATCGTAGGTTGATGGTGGATAAGATGGAGAATATGGTTCAGTGAAATATGATGGTTCATCATACCATGAAGGATTCTGTTAGTTTTTCCACCCTGAATTGTAGAGGTATATGCATTGATCGCTCGGGTGGTTACCATCACATATCTCACATCTCCCCATTGCGTTCCGAAATGGTTGGGCAAATGTTGTATTGATTGGTTCTGACATCCATGGATATTTGTTGGGCTAGACAACAGGCCTCAGAAAACCGGACTGCTGCTCTCTGATTTGGGGTGTATCATTTCTTTATAAAGCTCGTAATTCTTCCATCGCCCAATAATGTTCCATTTCAACCACCTGAAAAATAAAATAAAGAAATAAAAATTACAGATAAAATTAAAGAAAATTAGATACAAGTAAAATAGATAGCTTCAAAATTAATAACGTAAGAAAAATAAGTCCCCGGAAACGGCGCCAAAAACTTGATCGGTGAAATCACACACGTTACGCAAGCGCAGTATCGCTCAAGTAGTATAAAAATATCGATCCCACGAGGACTTAATTTCTACTGTTGTTATTAATTATTGATTCTATTTATTTACAGGTATCTAATTAAATGGAGAAAAGAATGATTGCTTGATTGGTTGGTTGAATGTGGATTTGCTAAATAAATAAATAAAAACACAAAAGAAAATACTAAGGAAAATAATAAATAAAACAAACATTTAGGGTTGTGATTCCACACAATATTATTCTAATGATGAATTGATTCCCTTATATATGTGTAATAAATCAGTTTGCTAACCTGGAACACGAAAATATGCAAAAGCCTCTTCCGTTGGTCAGATGCAAACACCCAAAATAACTCAATTAATCATATGTCTATGTTAACCAAGTTACCTGAATTCATTAAGTTCAAGTTCCAATTGTGGCTACCCTCACCCGACAGGTATATTCCTATCCTATAAGGAAATCTACCTAAGAGACATTTACCCCAATGTGAGATCGTAAGCTATTGAATCTAAAGCTGAAACCTAAAATCCCTTCGTCAAGTTCAATTTAAGTTTACCTCATCAATCTTATTAATGGCCAGTTAATAAGAAGCATTAAGCTTAAGATTCAATAAACAAATCAAAGCATTAAACATAATATAATTAAATCAATTATTAAGCTTAAGAATATTGTATTTCATCACTTCCACAGAATAAAAATAAAATGCATGGGTTATGAGATCCACCTTTAATATTTCAAATGTAGAAATCTCATTTTATTATAATATAGAAATTATCAGTGTTACCCAATTAAGTCAAACTAACCATAAAGGCGGTGTTATTATTTGTCCATAAACCAGTCATATAGGCGGTAATCATATGTCACCTAAAGACCGACCATATAGGCAGTGTCACATTGTGTCAAATAAATAAAACCAGCCATTAAGGCGGTATCAACTTTAATCCATATTATTAAATTACAATTTCCATATTATAAATTAAGTGAGATTAATCTACCTTATCATATTAAAAGTTTCACCATTTCCCATCAGAAATTAATTACTAAACATAACAGAAAATATAAACACACAAACAATTATTACTACTAAAAATAAAAATAAAAATACATTACAAAACTACTAAATAAAACACACAAGATACAATCCTTAATTCTTATTCAAGAAACCAAGGAAATTGTGATTTTGCAAATGAAATCGGCTGGAATTTATAGGTAAAAATTGGTTTGGGCGTCACGACGTGAAAAATGTTCCGCGTCACGATGCCTGAGCTGGCGCTGACATGAAACACGGCTTCAACGAGATTACAACACATGGCACACGGCATATGCGATCTGCTGAGATGACGACATGTTGTGATGATGTGGCACGCGGTGCGATGTGGAAGGAGCTGTGAGTCGCGACGCGTGACGTGGCTTGACATATGGCATCGACGTGGCGACATGTGGTGCTGATGTGGCGACACATGGCACGTGTTTTATGCGGTTCGTTGGGATGATAACATGTGGCATGCGTCTTACATAGTCCGTTGGGATGATGACACGTATCCGGTGTATGATAGCAGGATTACTGTGATGTTGACACGTGGCTGGTGCATGTTAGCAAGTGCGTATGATAACAAGCTTTCTCTGATGTTGACATGTGTTTGGCGCATTTTAGCAGTCGTGACGCAGTGGTTGTGCGCGTCGCGATGCGAAAATGACAATTTTACCATTTCTCTCAGTTTTTCACTGTTTTGGCCCCGATTTGATTCAGTGAGTCCTGAAATCTTATATATACAAAATACACAAAACACATCAAAATATTCATAAAAATCGAGAAATTATACAAAATATTAGGTCAAATGGGGCGGTAAATAGTGATATATAGTGATATATTTTCCGCTTATCATCTGGAGTCATTTTGACACAAAGAATGAAGGCATTAACCTTAGGAGAAGGTATTTGAGGCACGTGAATCGAGAGGGCCTCAGATATAATACAGAGCAGAAGAAGAAGAGAGAGGCTCTAGGCAATAAGGTGGAAGTGGAATTGTTGAGGAGATACAATGAATAAGAGAGTACTAGTCAGATAATGACAAAAGTATATACTTTTGTACGAATCTAGCCTACAACATTAGACAAACTAAGGACATTAGAGTACCCAACTTTTCCATTTAGTAAATAAATAAATATAAAATATAAAATAAAAATATAGTTAGTACAATCCGTATACTTCCCCACGTGATGCACCCAGGTAGTAACAAGACAAAACATTACTCAAAATAATTTACTAGCAGCAGAACACGAATAAGGATAAGGTGACTAGGTACCCAGATCTTTTACCAGGTAGTGAATCAGGACAGGATTGTAGAAGAACCATTGGGGCACCTCAGAGCCCATGTATTTTAAGTTGTAAGCCATACAAGGTAACCGTAGACTTCACAATAGTTTACCAATGACCAAAGGAATAAGAATTCACTTGTAATACAATTGACAGGTTTTCCCAGATAGAGTATTTCCCTTTCAGTCAAATTCATGATGATAACATATCAGAACCCTAGAATGAACATGGTATAGTACCCCCGAGTGAGCTTATTGCAGAATAAGTAATGAAGTGTATTATTCATTGACAGTCAATAAAAGAATATTAAACATCGACGGGGAGACTTCAAAGGTAGATATTCTCGAATGGAAGAGGGATGAGACTGTAATAGATTTTAGCGAAGAGATCTCCGCAAACTAAGAAGGAAGATGCCCATAGTTTACGTGAATAAGAATTACAACATAATCAATCATTCATAGGATCGCATATAAGGATAACCACCATAAATATCTTACTAAATTTTTGTTACAAACAAGCTTCAAGGGTAGGTTTTAAGTGTCATCAGAAATAACTGTGGGCACGCGATTCCAATAGAAGAAATGGGTTAAATCTCTAAGGTAATGAGATAGTGTGAAGAAAACAATAATCGAATAAATGTGAATTAATTGATGACAATACTGTAGGTGGAATATAAGAAGGTAATAATGACAAAGAAAGAAAGAAGCTAACTCCTCCAAGTAGGAGTAACGTGATAACAGAAACCAAGAACAAGCTAAGATAATTTATGGATTATGTATAGTAGAACGCAATTTAAGGATACTATTTTAAGTAATACAATCTTTTGAGTGAGTTAGTAATGCAATAGTTTCTCATATAATTGAGGTTTATAAATAATATCGTAGTTTGCGCAGTAGATTCAAAAAGTAGTATAGAAACCTTGGCCATTAACTGAATGCATACAATATTATTTACTAAAGAGATCATTAAAGAGCCTACATTATAACAAAAGGTGAAGAACCTCGAGGTATGCTCCAAAGACAGACTTGATCTGTATTAGTGAAAATGAATGTAGGACAATGGAAGAAAAGAATGGTGGCACAACATCTAGCAAGCATGAACTATATATAGTTAATGACAAGGAATGATCTAGATGGTTCATGTTGCAGAAGCTACAAATTGAGAAATAAATAGTTTTAGTAAAAGGCAAGCCTGATCTGTATTTATTATGTCATTGTGAGGATTTCCAAGGGTTGGAGGGGCATATTACATTTCCCTAACTAGATCAAGACTTCATGGTAACATTCTTTATATATGGAACTATTCGGAGTAACTTTAGGTTGAAGAGTAAGGCGTATAATTCTATAGATTTCTCAAAACTTTAGTAGCCGGTAATAACTCGCGACCCAAAGACTAAAGATAGAATTTCTGAAGGCTACTCAGTTTTAGGTATATGAAAACATCTTAGGTAACAGATAATGAATGATAGTTTAGTCCCTCAGTTAACAAGCAGATTAGGATTCATGATGAATCCATTTTAAGTGGGGGTGAACGTAACCCCATGGTCGGATCAATCATACTCGGTAGAGTAAATCATCATGCATCACCTTAGAATTATAAAAATAATATAAACCTTAGGAATCTCGTTCAGAGGTCCCTGATAAATTTTTAGTTTCACTCTTCCATTTTAGCTTAACCAAGTCAACAGGCTAACTTTTGTATTTTGGCCATAATTTTCTCTTACGATATCTGATTTTTGTGAATTTTATATATTCAGAAATCTTAGACCAATACCTACAACTTTCATGTTGGATATTTTCCTATATTTTGACCATAACTAAGCCCAAAATCAATATTTTCGTGGCTGCTACAGTAAAATAGTGGACTGATCTAGAAATCTCCATATTTTTCTAATTGTTTGTATTAATTTATGAATAAAATCAGCCCCTTCTTTGCCTATGTAAAGAGTACTATTCCTTCATCTCTTGAAATATTAAAAAAAAAGTAAAAAAAGAAAAATGTGAAGGACCATAGCAAAACTCTCTCATTTCTTCTCATCTCACACGATTTTTGAAGACAAATTGGATGCAATCAAGCTTCTTTCCAAGCAAGTAAGCTCTTTTTTCCTCTTTCCCCTTTCATTTTTCATATTTGAACTTCAATAATCTTTCCCCATTTTCGCACTTTAGGAACCATAGGTTTCAATTTTTGCATTTTGACTTCAATAGAGTTATTAGCTTGCATTTTAATGTATTTCATGCTAGTTTACACATGGATTAAGCTTAGATTTTGAAGATGCCCAATTTTCCTAACTTGTAAGGGCTGGCCGAATTTCCAAGTCAATAGAGGGGCTGTTTTGTGTTGGTTTTATTAATGAATGATCTTGGTTGAAGTGTTTGGATGATGTTTTAGCTTGTAAAATGTTACATTGTAAAATTTTGAGTGGGAGGAGGGGTGAGATTCGACCAAGCTAGGAAGAAATGGAGGGCTAGTTTGAATGTAATATGAAGTATTGAATCATGTTGTTGTGCAATGGTGATGTAAAATGAGGGTATGGTTAGCTAGGATTGTAAGAATTGTAGAATTTAGGCATGTAGCACACCAAATGTATGCCGTAATGCCAAGCTCGAGTTAAATTAATAAATTAAGCATGTTTCATATTTTATAAAGAGTTTTTATAATAGTGAAAACTCTACTAAGGGTCTTTGGATTGAATGTATTAGATAAAACGAAGAATTAAGGAAGTTAGGCGGTATAGTTAGTTTACGATAGTCTCTGAATAGGTCATAAAGAATTACTTGTAAGTCAAGTTTATGAAGTGAAAATGATGAACTGTAAAATTATGAGTAAACTAGACACAAAAGGGAGTAACATATACAAAATTCAGAATTTTTAGAATTAAGATGAGGCTGGATCGAATTTTTGAAGTTGGGCGACCTGCTGCCTCTGCACCCAGTTTTTTAGATTGAACAGCCCTTGAACGTCGATTGATAAATTGAGTTTCTGAAATTGAAATTGAGATCCGTAAAAATTTCCATAAACTAGACATATTAAAGGCCATTCTATTAAAATTTCAATCTCTGATTCATTCTCAATTAGTTACAGTGAATTTTCAAATTTAGGCGTCAAACAATACATTCTTAGAGACTAGGAGAATCTAAGTTTCCACTACCACACTTGCATAACTCCAAATCTAAGCCCGTAAAATTCATAGATACCATATATATTTCCATTATTCAGCAAGATTAAGTTTCTATGCATTGAATATTCTTTTATACCATATGAAAATATTTCGAGTTATAGTAACTAACGGTTATATGGACTTTAGATCGATGCCAGGATACTAGACGGTGGCCCACGTCGTGAACCGCTCTCTATTTGCCATAACACTATGAGTTGATATTTTATTTTCATAATCTTTTATTAATTTTATAAATTTAAATGAATTTATTTATATTTAAGTTATACTTTGATATGAGACCAAGTTGCCAAAATATTTTGATGAGTTAAAAATATTTTTGGACCAGTTGAGAAATGTTATTATGCTTTTGATATTTTGAGATGAGTCCTTTTCTGATTTTCTTTATGGATTGGGGGAAAAACTCAATCTCATAGACTTTTGGAATTGAAGGATTATGAAATTGACGGATATAGCATACATGTGCACATGTAGTTTCAGGATTATGGGGATGGTACTATATGACGCCCCTAAATCATAGTTTCATGGTCATGATGACAACATTGATTATCACTCATGTCTCTAGTTCAGTGACTTGGGGGACGACGATACGTAACGCCCCAAGACACTGGTTAGGCGTGTGGAGGACAGCGGATGAGATTTTCATAAACAACAGTTTTATGAAAGAGTTTCAAAAAGAATTAGTTTTACGAGAGATTTTAGAGTTTTACAGAAAGAGAGAAGTTTCCAGAAAAGTTTTGCAGAAAGAGATTACTTTTCAAACAAAAAGAATTTTCAAAAAAGATTAGTTTTCTTATAAAATGAGATGATTTCGATTGCAAAAAATATATTTTTCATAAAATATTTTAGTTCCCGTTTTTAACTTTCCACTCACTAGGTCGTTTAAACGATCTAACCCCCTCACTCTCCAGTATTTTCTGTTTTGCCGGTCTACTCAGAGGATGAGCTTGAGAGGATAGATACTGATGGCAGTCACTAGGGTATGGTTATTGGGTCCACATGGCAGTCAAGTCCAAGGTATATAGATCAGTTAAAGTCAAGGTTGTAAGACTTAAAGTACAAGTCATGTGTTAGTTGTTTGAGAGTCATTACGTAACTTTATCAGAGTCAAAGTTACCAGAGTTTAATATAGCTAGCACAGAGTTGTAAGGAGCAATGGTTGTTTAATTAATTTAAGTTGGGCATGTAGCCCTTGACACGCTCAAAAAGTGGTTCTTTATTACAAAGTATAAGAGTGTCGAAGTAATAAAATAACCGGGTAAGTCCGGAGTCGAACCACAAGGAATAAATTTAGTATGATAAAGTAATAATTAGAGCGAAAAGAAAAAGATTTGAATTGTTTGAAGTCGTTTGGAGAATTCGAATTAAAAGACAATAGTAAAATAAAATATTGGGGTTATGGGATCCACTTTTAATATTTTATATTTAGAAACCTCACTTTTTATAATATATAAATTATCATTATAACCCAATTAATTTACTTCCGGAATTAATTATGCCAAAACATATAAAACCTGCCATAAAGACGGTGGTCATTTATGTCTATAACTAGTCCTGTCAATATTATTAATTTTGATTTTCAAAAAATCAAAATAAAATCCTTTAATATTTATCGAGATAATTCATTAAAAATAATTTTCTAAATTTCAACTTTTGAAAATATTATTTTATTAAATTAAAATTTAATTAATTAAATTAATCAAATATTAATTTTACTATAATTATTCCATATAACTCTTGTTTGAACATTATGAACTCTTTTATTAATCAAACGAAATTATTAATTCTGAAGTAACTCCACTAAATACCCAGAATTGCACTCTCGGAATTATAGAATTAATTACTCAAAGTATTCGTCCATTGATATAGTCATTACCTATGCAATGATCCTCCATAACAAATTCGTAAAGGAGCTAGGTATAAAATCCGGTAACCTCTCCAATTACATCTTTATCCTTGACTTCCATTAGTTCTCAAGTAAACAATTAATTCATAACTTTTTTGAATTTATGCTCTAATTGTTCAGGTCCTGAACTAACAAACAAGGGAATCTTATGAACAGATTTCATTGTAACAAGTTAGCATTCCCAGCTATTCATTCAACTCATTCCCAAAATACAAGGTTTACGAAATTATTAGAACTTGTCAATTTTATATGGTTCTGTCCAATATAATCTTATTATATGAAATACATTCATTTCTATGTCTCTACATAATATAGTTTGGATATAATTATACTATTCATAATGGAATGAAATGTATTTATGATTTTGGATTTGAAGATTCCGAACTTCAAATCATAGTCATGGACAAATTTTGATTATTACTCTTTAAATTTTATCCATGCATATATGTATATAACATTTTACATAGCCATATATATTTAATTTAAAGCTACATAGATAATTACGGAATTTTCTTGAATTTTATAAAGCAAATCAAAATGCATACATGGAATAAAATCGAATCATAAATTTATTAATCAAACATGTTTCGAACACATTTACTTATCGGGCATAAAAATCTTAACACACCCTTCATGGATCTAATTTCCCTCCATCACCTGCTCCAGTTCTGGTTTAAGGTGTACTGTCCTAAATGATTAAATCCATATGCTTCTGCTTTAGCAATCACAATTTGAGGGTTTAGTGCATTCTCTTCAAAAACATATTGATTTCTTAACATTCCAAAGAGACCAATCCAGAATAGTTATCCCTTCAAACTCTTCCTTTGTTGATGATGACAGTGCATGTATCAGTAAGCTCATCAGATCCTTTTGATGCTCTTGTTTGATCATCTATCCAAAAGCAGTTAATTTTCAAACTTTCCTCGCTTCATCCTTTCTTCATCTCTGACACATTGGAGAATCTGTAACATGCCTTTGGTATAGTCCTTTAGCAATAGGCAAAGTCTTTGTGACAGCCCTTCATTTAAAAACATTAATCTTTTCTGGGATTAATAATCTCCAAACTAGGCTCCACCATTCATTTGACTCGCTAGAATACTTAGTTGCATTCGGGTTTTTGCATTTAAGGGCTACTTTATAAGCACTTTTGACAGAAAATCTCCCCCTATTATCATAATGCCACAACTCATCTCTCTTCACTACTCACGACATAGGCCTGTACCCCATGTTTGTTGAGTCAGATGCTAAAAGTGTGGTAAGCCTAGCTAATGGTCATGACAGCAGCAGGAAAGAAATCTCATGGATAATATCTTATATTCATGAGATAGTTAAAAGTGTTAAGGAAGGTGAACTTTGTTTTTACTCCGAGAAGGTGTAATGTAGAAGCTCATAGGCGAGCTGGATTGAAGAGATTTCAGAAGATGTAATGAAATAGTTTCCTTTCAAAAAAAAAAAGGTGTTGGTTGAATTTATTTTCCATTATGAATGTAATAATATACACCGCCTATCAAATAATGATATCTCTGATGCCATATTATTTGGTATATAAAATTATGTATCCCAACTAAATATGTGAAGCATGATTAATTTAATAATAACAATATGTTTATAATTCAAAAAAAAATTAGGGATCACAACATTTGAGTCCAAAGTAAGGTGGCATTCATCAGCTCAGTAGTCAAATCACTCAAATGAATAACAAGTAATTTAATTATTAGTAAATTTCGTCCTTATTGGGTAAGACCTGTATGAGAGTTTTTCAAAATTATGTGGTTATTTATATAAATTTAAGTTATTATACCAAGTGATTTTTTATTTTATTTTTCAATTTTAAATTTTAGAGAAGTCGAAGTGTCATCACTTCAATATAAAAAATCAACGGGTGGTGTTATTTGAACCCACATAATCCTCGTTATACTCATTTATTATATCATCAAAATCTATATAAATCCTCTCAAAAATTTCATTTCCCGTTGAATTTTGAATGTATTGTCATAAACCCAGGATTAGGAAAATCACAATAATAACAAAATGAAGACTATAATTAGCTTATCCACAAAAGATAGCCCAAATTAATTGACCTCTTGCATTGAAAGCAAAAGATCGATTAAAGTTCAAGGAGAATCGTTTAATTTGAAGTCGGGGGCAAATAACTATAAAAAAAAAAAAGTATAATTAATTTAATATATAAAAAGTTAATTATTAATTGCTATTTTCATAAATTCCTTTACTAGACATAAGCAAATATTAGTTCCTTGTGTCAGTGGAAGCACATGCTCCCATTGGTCACATTATACAGATTCATCTAGCAAGGATGTAAGGAGCCTCAATGTATCATCAACTAACATCATTAGTTGAAAAGGTCGATGGCTTTAAAAATTATGTTCATCAATATTGCATAATTTTCAGTTCCTGCTCCAAGTAATTAATCTAATTCCCAGATTGTTCCAGCAGCAACATAAATCTTCAATTTCTTATTGTGTCAGGAGCTTTGAGTCGCATGCCACTATTTTCACCCGACCTAAGTTTTCTTGACATTCCTCATTCTTGAACAAAGCATCTTGCAAGATGAATGTCCAAACATTATCACAGAACCTGTAGGTGTGCAGATGCCCCTGAGGAATACATGAGAAATAAAAATGTCATGCTCAGCTTTCACCAACAGCAAGATTAGATGTATGGTGTGGTGTACGTATAAAAACTAGGTAAGGACCCGGATTGATGCTAATAACCTTACAGTATCTCATATTCAGTATACCCATGCATATATGGATAGTATATATGCATCACGTGCACTCGCTGACGCAAAAGGAAAACACAAGCATGGGCACACCGTATTGGCAAACACCAATATTACAATATAATGCCAAATCAGTGAGTAAGAGTAAGCAAGCATCCAATCAGACTTGTGCAAGTACACATATTTGTGTAGTAATTATTAGATAACCACTCCATGAATTTGAGAAGAAATATCAGCTAATTGCAGCTTATACTCTTAAAATTTACTATAATTCCACTCCAAGTGTCATATGACTTCTTATATAACTTATTTGTAATTTAATGTGAATTTCCTAATTAGTCTGCTGCAGCTATAATTTGGTACAAGTTCTTAAATAACATTCTATGGGCACTAAAACCAGTATCTGTGCATCTTACCAGTATTTAGGCACGGCAATTGTTTTTCACTTCGTAGGCTCAAGTGCAGGACTAGCCAGAAGAAAACAAATGATTCATTTGATGTTTGCCCAAGCATGAAAATCTTGAGGCATCCAATACATATGTAAAGCAGGTGAGATTACTATATGAGAGGTGGAATCAAATAAAAAGAATTTTCACACACTAACATAAGTTAAATCTCATCAATGCTCCAATTAATTGGTCTAATCAAAGGCAAAGGGCAATCATTATCATAAAAAGGAAAGAAACTCGGTATCTTAAAACTGCCAGACACAGATTCCAATCATTTAAAACATTCATCCCATGTTCTCCAGGAAATCCGCAATCATATACACTCACCAAAATATTAAATTAAAAAAAAAAAAAGGAGAGAGAGGGAATAAAGGGAAATCCGAAATCTAATTAAGAGCTCAAATTCCCAAATGCCATGGCTTCTATGAATTTCACTGGGCATTTTCCATAAATGAAGTTTTTGTCGATTAAAAAGAAGTAACTCTTTGAAAACAAAATTAGCAACTCAACAGTTACATAAGATTTGAAGGCGGATTTATAAATAGGATAAATAAATAATAGTAAGATCAATTCATCAAATGCAAAACCTAATAGACATTAAAGCAGTAGAATCTATTGAACAACTCTTATCTCTATCCGTGGATTTACACTGCACTGATAGAATATTTAAAACCACAAATTTGGCATCTAGTTTCAGAAGAACAACATATATTAAAAAACCAAAAATGAAAGCACAATTGCTTATTGCATCACAATAGCATTTGATTACAAAAACAATTCACTAGCAAACACCAAGAAAGTACATGAACCTGGCTCTGTCTCTGTGTGTGCGCGGGAGTGTGTGTGTGTCTTAAAATATTAAATAAATAAATAAAACATACCTTAATGGAGACCTTGCTCTTCACCTGAGTTTCCAGTGCTTCTGTCAGAGACTATAAAATGAAATAAATAAATAAATCGCAGAAACATGAAAATTCGAATCCCGTTAACATAAAATTGAAAAACCGTACCTTATCGAACTGGACGAGAACCTGGATAGCGAGCTCGGGAGTAAGCGTACCGTTTTGAACCATCTCGTCCAAAGTCTCGGTCAAGCACATCCCGATCGTTGACCTGCGATACAGCTCAAACGTCGCCATCCCTCACGATGATCTGTTGATTCAATCCACATATTGAAATGCATCAAGACGGTATTTAATTTTGCAAACAAAAATACACGAATTCAGAAACTACAAAAAGAAAAAAATTGATCTAATTAACGAAAATTGTATGAAAAATTGAAGTTAGGAATCAGAGCTGACGTGTTGCTTTGGTGATGATTTAAATTTTGTGTTCTGGTTTAACGTTTGCTGTGATGATTTTTTTTGGGCGGAGAGATTTGGGAGCTTTTTATACCCTAATTTTTTATAGATGGAAGTATATATAGCCGGGACGCGGTTCAAATAACGCAATGACTATTATGCCCTCGCATGAATAAGGCCTCATGAAGGAGAACTGACCCAATATTGGGCCCATTAATCATGGCTATTTTAGAACTGAAGAATAGTTTTTAATTTTTTTTTTCCAATTATTTCATAGTTATATCTATGATCCTAATGAATGATAGATAGTAAAAAAAAATTTAATTGAGGTCGTCACTCAGTATTTCTGTCCCTTTTAGTAATTTTAATCTAATACCAATAGAACTAACTTGCCTCCACTAAAAATATTATTTAGTTGGGGTCGTCCTTCAGCTTCAGTATCTCATAGTTATATATACGATCCTCATGAAAGATGATAGTAACAAATTTCAATTGAGGTCGTCCCTCGGTATTTCTGTCCTTTTTAGTAATTTTATCTAATACCAATAGAACTAACTTGCCTGCACTAAGTTGGTTAAATTAGGGTTCACAATCGAGATGTATGATCCCGATCTAATTTCATATCGTCTTGTCTCGTTCCGTCTTAATTATTATTTGGGATGAATAAATCTTCTCGAATCTCGATCGATATTCTTAATCAGAACGAAAAATCATCATGAATTCCAAATCGATTTGGGTTCCCAAAATTTGATCAGGATTCAGAATTTTTTAGGCTAAAATTCAGATTTTGGATGAAAAGTTATCCCGAATCTTACCCCGATTTTTTTCTGGGACAAAATATTTTCCTGAATCCTAACTAAAATTTTATTCGGGACGAAAAATTATTCTAAATCCCGAACTGAATAGGATGAAATCTCGATCAAAATTCAAGGTTCAACATTTTATGTCAATCTTATTTAAAATATTAAAAGTAACTAATAATAGTTTGAATTAAGGTCAAAGTCGTGTTTTATAAGATCATAAACTCCTAAAAATTTTAAAAATAAAACAATTTAATTTTAGCTTTTAGAGTATTTTCAATTTTTGTTTCTAATAAAAATAAATAATTTAATCTATGAAATGATTTTATTTTTAATCCGTTAAAAATTAAAGGTGTGTTTACTCAATCTTAAGTTAAAATCCGAGAATATTTTTAGTTTTTGAAAATTTTCATCTGTACATCTCAAGTTATGAAATGAAATTTTACATCCAAATTATTAGTTTTTTTAATATAAAATGTTATTTTCCATAATTTTTTTTAAAAAATATAAAATATTCTTTATTATTAATTTTTAGGTGTAAAGTACTATTTTTTTTATAAATTAGATGGACAGATTCGGAGATATTTTCTTTTATGGTATATAATTTGCATAGAACCGGATAAAACCCGACCAAGTGGGACTGTAAAGTGTAAACTCCTACAACTGTCATCGCACTCGAGGGCGAATAAACCATAACACGTGAGCGGGCGATGATCTGCCACGTGGAGGAAACAGCTATACGTGTTAATTAACACGAAGGCTTTCTCACTGAGTAATTGTGGATTTTAACTAGAAAGAACAAAAACGAAAACGGAAAACTGAGATTTAAAATTTAGAAAAAAAAAAAAAAATGGAGGGTGCAGAATCTTCACCAGCAAAATCTTCATTGATGTCTCGCTTGAAGAAAAATTGCTTATTATTCAAAACTTCTTGGCAAGAAGGTTTCTGCTATGTCAAAGTCTGGTTCATCGGTCTGGTATGACCAAACAATGACCAAAATAATTATAATTAAATATACCGACTTTTTAGGTGTTTGTTTATTTACTGACAGTGCATGATTTGACAAAATTGGAGCAGGCGAAGAAGGCGACGGCGAGAAACGAAAGGGAAGCAACAGACGCGGATCTGAAGATTTCGAAGATGCAGGTTGAAGCTGCTGATAATGCTGAGGAAACCAAGAAGAGACTCAATAAGTCCCTGTAAATAATATTCCTTTTTTAATGTTTCATTATGGTCGAATTAGTGAAAAAAATTGATGAATTTGAGCTGCTGCTTTTAATTACTTTGTGAAGTTAGTAGATTGTTAGTTTCGAAATTGGAGAACAGTTACTAGTAATGAATAGTCACAGTTGAATTCGTTGAAACCAAACCCAACCCAAAAAACTTCAAACAAAAGCCTTTTTGATGTTATTGAACTCTTTCAGAAATAATTGTGTTTGCACAATTTTAAGTTAATACGCGTGTAAAGACACAGTCCCAGAAATGGTGATTGATTCCAAGAAAATGCTTCTAAGGGGCACAGACACAAATTACAGTCTTAAAGATTACAAAGTTAAGAAATTAAACTATTCCTCATTTTGAGTCTTTTCCTTTCTTTTCTCTTTTTTCTTGCTATACTTGAGCCTTTTATAGTGCATGGCTCCGCCAAACGCTCGAACGGTTTCGCTGTCTTCAGCTCATTAAGTCCCCACGTTCCCTGCTTACATGTAACTGCCGGATCATGCGCGCAATCGTTGGATCGTGCATGCAACTGCTGGGTAACTTGCTAGATCATAGGGGTTCTTGCCTGACTGTGCAATAACCGTAAGAGAGTCTACTCATAGTTAGCCATGATACCTTCGCTATTCATCTCTCATTGTTCTTTGCTCGTTTCTCGAATCGTCCTGAGTTGAGTCTTTCTGAGCCGAATCCTTCTTCATCTCATCCAGAACGTCGACATGCATTTTCGTCCTTAGATACATCATGTCTTTTCGTCCTTTGATACGTTCGACATTTTCTTCCTTGGGGAAAATTTATTTTCTGTTAACAATTGTCCCCCAAATTCGTCTTGATCGTTTCGAGAGATGAGATCGAGGCGGAATTTCTTAGCCAGACATGTAAAGTTGGGGTTCATGCCACTGACCGCCTTATTGGTTCGGCCTGTTGACCTTTCACCTTTATTTCTTGTCGTCATTCGCGCGTTTCGAGGCTTGTTGCTTACATTCCCCATGCAAATCCATCGCTTCCTTAATAAATGTGTGACATTTCCCATTACGTCTTGTCGAAAAACCATCATTGCGCCAATTAATATGCCGCTTTCCGCGTCACATCGCGTCTGACACCGCCTCTCCATTTTCCCGCTCTTTCTTCTTCCCTCGAATTGGGTCGCGCCACATGTCCTAGGGCGAAACTTCATGTTGGCTATATAAACCAAACTCATTTCTTTTCACTGTTTTACATTCTCTTATCCCTTTCACTGCTTTCTCTGACCCTTTCACGGCCTCACTTACCTGCTATGGCATCTTCATCCTCAACTCCCAAAAAGAAAAACACTTCGACCTTCAAAGATTACCAGGCCTTTTTGGACGACCCCTCTGTTAGCGTCTTTGGGGTTCATACTCTTGATGAAACCCACAAACTATGCTCTCTCGGCCCTATTTTTCTCAATGATGATGCCATCGCCACAACTCCTCTGGCTCAACTGTTTCCTTCTGTTTCTACCCTGCCATTTTCAGAACCTTTGGGCATTTCTCCCTTGAATCAATCTAATCCCATCCGTACCTGGCCCAAGCCTGATTCTTCGTTCGAAAACTGGTTTCAGCCCATGAAATCGCATGCAGACACCTGCTCTTTCCTTGAAAACAGTGGCATGCTCTCTCTTATAGAGCTTTCCCTGGTATTGCTTGTTAGGGTTGGTGCTCGGAGTGCCAATCCGGATCATATTTATGTTCGATTCATAAATTCGATTCATATTTATTTATACACAGAACTGACGGATCCTATCTTGATGCACATAGGACACCCTGAGGATCTGTCTACACCCAACGAACAGGCGGAGGTATGATCTAAATAGATCGGTGACGTGACTGCCGTCTAAGTGTAGAAGATGTCTCATGTGCCCACAATGGCATCTCAAGTCTAAGAATCACAAGTGCTACTCAACCCAAGAAGATTCTTATTGACGCTGGTGTACCATCCATTAAGAATCTTCGGTGAGTCGTTCAGTGTTTATCCGCTATAAACACCTACACGTCTATACTAGTCTCCAAGACTAATGGTTCATTGAGAAACCATTGGAATCATATATTCCTGTATACGACATGTACCGGTCTCAACGGGTTTACTATACTGACCAAGTAGTGTAAACCTTGACCAGGAACTGTCTGAGAATGACAACGTCATGATACTTCTCAATGTCCGTTGCGACGCTTTTACAACTGTATCATGACTAATCATTCTCCGGTCATTACGTCTTTACCATATAGAAATATAGATTATATTATAGAAACTGTATATATTATTCATAATAATAATGTTTTACATAAGTATTTAATAGAAATACAACCGGGAATTGGCGCTCTGAGCACCAACCCCAACAGGGTTGGTGACATTCTATATTTTAATCTATCTTTAGCGTCGAATCTGACAATTCGACGCTAATTGTTGTAGTTTTTAGCGTCGCAATAAATATTTCGACGCTAAATGTCTGGTTTTTGGCGTCGATTTAAATTTAGACGCTAAAGATTCAAGGATTGTCGGTGGAAACTTCATAAGCCTTTAGAGACGATAAATAGTCGACGCTAAATGTTGGTTTTTGGCGTCGACACCGAGTTTGGACGCTAAAAGCTTAATATTTGGCGCCAAAAAGCATTGCAATTGTAAAATTATTTAGCGTCGAATATCATTCGACGCTATAGTAATAATTTTAGCGTCGAAAATGCTTATCGACGCCAAAAAATGAATATTTGGCGTCGAAACTTTTTTTCGTCGCTAAAAGTGAGTTTTGGCGTCGAATTTTATTGCGACGCTAAATATTTGGACGCTAAAAGCCATAATTCTTGTAGTGTTTATATCGTTGGAAAGCTTAGACAAAGATCTAACATTTTCATGTTGAACAGTTTTCCAAATTCTGACCCGAAATAATCACAAATGACCATGTTCCAGGGATGTATTGTTTAGTGCGAGAATAGCCCTATATTTTCAACATGTGTTAATACATATATTAATATTTTATTATAAATATCAGTGGTCCTTTTTTTTAAAATTTTGTTTCCATTATCTTCTACATTTTCATCTTCCTCACGAAGTAAGAGAAGAGACAAAGAAAACAATCATTATTTTTCCAGTTTCGGTCATACACACACAAGGATCACCAAAATTTTGTCATCAACTCAAGCTCCCCAACGTTAGGTAAGTTTACATTCTCATTTCAATTCATGATACCATTTTTATGTAAATTAATTTCAGCCCTAAATTTCAAATCCATGAACCCTAGGATGAAGAATGTGTTGTTTTGCACAAATTGAACTAATATATGCATGTATATATGTATATTTATAGTTTTGCCTTGTGATGGTTTATGCCCTTGTTTGGCTTGCATTTTGAGAAATGAAGATGGATAATGATGAGCGGAAAATATATCACTATTTTCCGTCCCTTTAACCTAATATTTTGTATTGTTTCTCAGGTTTTATGAATGTTTTTATGAGTTTTGTGTTATTTTGTAGATAAATAAAGTTTTGGGAATCACTGGAATCAAATCGGGACCAAAACAGCGAAAAACGGATAAAATGGCAAAATTGTTATTTGAGCGTCGCGAAGCGCAACACTTCTGCGTCGCGACCGCTAACATGCGCCGGACATATGTCAACCTCAGAGAAACTTGCTATCATATGCATTTTCTAACATGCGCCAGCCACGTGTCAACATCACAACAATCTTATTATCATGCACCTGACACGTGTCATCATCCCATGCTGCCGATAATACACGTCATTGTTGACGTCAGCGTCGCGACGAGCACAATTTCACGCGTCGCGACGCCGAGTTAATAATTCAGTCTACCGATAGTTGTGTGACATGTGTCATCATCTCAGCAAAGCGTGTGACACGTGTCATCAATCTACGGCGCGTCGCGACGCTCAAGGTTGCACGCATCGCAACGCGTGGGACCAAGTGATGCCTATAAATTCAGGCCGATTTCATTTCAAAATTGCATACCTTCCTGAAGTTCCTAATAGGGGATTAAAGATTGTATCTTGTTTGTTTAGTTTTAGTTATTTAATTTATGTATTTTTATTTTTAGTTGTAGTAGTAATACTTTCCTAAGGTTCAGAATAAGGATCTAAGGATTTTTTTTTTATTTATTTAATTTTAGTACTTTTAATTATGCACTTTTATTTTTAGTAATAGTGGTAGTTTATTTACTTTTTAGTTCTTTTATGTTTAGTAGTTAATTTTCTGCTTGGGGGAGAGTGAATCTTTTATTATTATAATTTAGATTAATCTCCGTTTAATTATAATATATAAATTATCTTAATATCTGACTTAATTGGATAGATAACGATCTCCTTTAAGGATAGATAACCCTTAAAAAGATTTATTTCCAGGATAGACATATACCTGCTTGGTCGGGAGTAGCCATAATTGGAACTTGAACTTAATAAATTCAAGTAGCTTGGCTAACATAGACATATGATTAATTGGGTTATTTGGGTGTTTGCATCTGACCATCGACAGAGGCTTTTGCATATCTTCGTGTTCCAGGTTAGCAGACTAATTTATTACACATATATAAGAGAATCAATTCATCATTAGAATAATATTGTGTGGAATCACAACCCTAGATATTTGTGTCTTTTATTTATTTTCCTTAGTATTTTCTTTTGTGTTTTTATTTATTTAGCAAATCCACATTCAACCAATCAATCAGCAATCATTCCATTCTCCCTTTAATTAGATACTTATAAATAAATAGTATCAATAATTAATAACAACAGTAGAAATTAAGTCCTCATGGGATTGATATTTTTATACTATTTGAGCGATACGTGCGCTTGCATTACGTGTGTGATTTCACCGATCAAGTTTTTGGCGTCGATGACGGGGTCTTATTTTTCTTGCGTTATTAATTTTGAAGTTATCTAATTTACTTGTATCTAATTTTCTTTATTTTTATCTGTAATTTTTATTTCTTTCTTTTATTTTTCAGGTGGTTGAAAATGGATCTTCATTGGGTGATAAAAGAATTACGAGATTTACAAGGTAAAGATACACCCCAAATCAGGGAGCAACAGTCCGGTTTTCTGAGGCCTGTTGTCCAGCCCAACAACTATCCATGAATGTCAGAACCAATCAATTCAACATTTTCCCAACCATTTCAGAACGCAATGGGGAGATGTGAGATATGTGATGGTAACCACCTGAGCGACCAATGCATACCTCTACAATTCAGGGTGGCAGAACTATCAAAGACCTTCATATAATGAACCAACATATTTCTCTGAACCACATTTTCCATCTTATCCACCATCAACCTACGATCTTCAAAGACCAGAACCATCAGTGGGAAGACATTTGATAAACAGGCTCAAGAAACGGGAAGCTGAACATGATGCAACGTTTCTAGATCACATAAAAACCTTACAGAGGCTGACAAATGAATTGAGACAAATAATCAACAATCAAATATTGCCTATATGGTCGGTTGGACTTAATTAAATTGATTTTAACCTGACTAAACTGGATACCGCCTTTATGGTCGGTTGGAATTAATTCAAAATCTGACTTAATCAAGATACTGCCTATATGGTCGGTTGGTAATATCATGCTAAATTTATATATTATAATAAGAGAGATTTCTAAATTAGAAATAGTAAAGGTGGATTAATCTCACTTATATTATAATATGGAAATTGTAATTTAATAATATGGATTAAAGTTGATATCGCCTTAATGGCTAGTTTTATTTATGTAACATAATGTGGCACCGCTTATATGGTCGGTCTTTAGGTGACAGATGATTACCGCATATATGGATGGTTTATGGACAAATAATAACACCGCATTTAGGGATGGTTTGACTTAATTGGGTAAACACTGACAATTTCTATATTATAATAAAGTGAGATTTCTAAAGGTGGATCCTCTAACCCCATCATTTTATTTTTATTATAGGGAAGTGATGAAACACAATATTCACATGCTTAATAATTGATTCAATTATACTATGGGTAATACGTTAGTTTGTTTATTGAATCTTAAGCTTAATGCTTCTTGTTGCTTGATCATCAATAAGATTGATGTGGTAAACTTAAAATGAACTTGGAAAAGGGATTTTAGGTTTCAGCCTTAGATTCAATAGCTCACGATCTCCCTTAAGGATAGATAGCCCTTAAAAGATTTCCTTCCAGGATAGACATATACCTGTCAGGCGGGGTTTGCCATAATTGGAACTTGAACTTAATGAATTCATGTAACTTGGTTAACATATACATATGATTAATTGGGTTATTTGGGTGTTTGTATTTGACCATCGACAGAGGCTTTTGCATATTTTCGTGTTCCAGGTTAGCAGACTGATTTATTACACATATATAAGAGAATCAATTCATCATTAGAATAATATTGTGTGGAATCACAACCCTAGATATTTGTGTCTTTTGTTTATTTTCCTTAGTATTTTCTTTTGTGTCTTTATTTATTTAGCAAATCCACATTCAACCAATCAATCAGCAATCATTCCCTTCTCCCTTTAATTAGATACCTGTAAATAAATAGTATCAATAATTAATAACAACGGTAGAAATTAAGTCCTCGTGGGATCGATATTTTTATACTACTTAAGCGATACGTGCGCTTGCGTTACGTTTGTGATTTCACCGATCAGGTAAGGTGGGCGCTGAATTTATAATATATTCATGTATGTATGAAGTTACGTTCTAAGTACGTTTCAGTCTATGTATTCATGTTAAATGTGTAAGGTTTCGGGGTTAGCGCGGAAGCATCCATGTGACTGGAATTTAAATTTTTCTTCCAAAACCACTTTAAGCATCGTGGTTATGTCGTTGTTGTTGTAAACAAATATATTACTAAATTAATCTCTATTAATTTTAACATTCATGTAACAAATATTTTATTTATCAACATAAATAATATTTACTAGTAGTAAAACATACCTTGATAGGTTTGTTATTTTTCTTGAACCTTTTGAATATCCTTCTTGATTTTTCTGTTACAGTAGTGCACCAAGCGTTGCACCTCTAGTTGGTACACTAGCATTCCTCTACGAACAAATCATTCCCACTTAATTTGGAGAACAAAGAAAACCTCTTTTCTTTTCTAGGATATTGAAGTCTTTAGGAATAAATCGGAACTATTCTAAGAGAGATCAAATAACTAATTAAACGCACATACTTTGCACTTAATTTTATTTGTATAAATTGGAACTAGCATTTATTCAAATGACGTGGATAGTCGAATGAGGATATATTAGTGAACTAAGATTACTATCGCACAAGTCATCATATGATCTTAGTGTTGGACAGTTATGACCATAACGTCACTATTTGTACAGATCATGGTATTGTTGTACAAATTAACTATGTGACAAAGGAAATTGCTCTTTTATCATTTGTGATTAGATCACCAAGATGTATAAATGATGAAAGGTTCATATGATTAGTTCCTGGATTGAGATGATATGAGACCGTATCAATCCACGAAGGTTTAATCATTAAATATCCCTAGTCAGAGTATTATCGAGATTGGACATCGATAATGCGGAAAAGACTAGTATTACACTTGTGCGCGTTATGAGGGCATAACGTCATAGTTCTCATATATTTGGGTATAGGATACTCATGCAAGTGTAGTAGGATGTTGTGTTTTACCGATGATACGGAAAACAGCTTCGCTCTGGATAGACCCCTCAGAATTCCATTGGTAGTATGACTATGTGTCTATGTGTCTATGGAAGTCCGAAATCAGGGTAGGTGTATTTGGTCTTAACCTGAGACTTGCACCGCTAATACTTGCGACAATCAATATGCTTTGGTTTTAGGTCGTCCAGGGCTTTAACAGGTTCTGTGTACGCCTCTGCTGGGTATATTGAGAATCGTAGTGTGTTGGGTGTGATGTCAAGACGGAAGTATCACTCCAGTCATAGTGGAGATGATGGTCACGTATGATACGAAACTCGTTCTCTTATATACTACAGCTATCGGGATAAATGACTAGGTCATGTTTATCCGATTATAGAGACTAGTTACCAGAGATCTGATGTGTGCTTCGTACGGGGCAGACACAATTCCAGCCTCAGGCCTAGCACGTGACATCCGATACTGGATCGAAATACGCAATACTACATATACTACGCCTGATATAGATCATATATTCCTGTAAGGATATTTCTGGAGAATTGGGTAGGCATGGCGCTTTGCTAGAAGCCAACCTTGTCTTGTAAATCGGTATCAACGTAGTACTAGGTACTTACATGTTCGGATAGTACGACGACCGGATTTACTGCCAACATATCCGGGGATCTCATGGGTCACTTCCTGAAAATTCACCGATGACTTATGACTCGCACTTTATTAATCTGGGATTAATTAGATGAGAGAGAGAATTAATCTAAGATTAATTGCAGATATATTTTATCTGGGATAAAATATTAATTAAAGAGAGAAAATGATTAATTTGGAATTAATCGATAAAATAATATATTTGATATATTATACAAAATTGGATTTCGACGCGGAATTAAAATTAGATTTTAATTCGGGCGAACGAGTTAATTTAGAATTAATTCATTAGCGACGTGAATAGTGATTTTGCTAGGCATAATTATTTAATTACGTCGCAACGGAAAATTCGTTAATTTGGAATTAGCGAACCCAAGCCCGAGAGTGTTTGCGAGCGCACTCCCATTTCGAATTCAAGTGCGGCCCGCAAGTCACATCAAGCGTCAAATCATTAGTCACATCAAGCGTCAAATCATTAGTTACTTTGAGTGATGTGACAACTTGTCACTTGATTGATTGAGTGATGTGAATAGTTGATGTAGTGGTTGGCAAAGCTTTAATGGCTTGACATTTTGGAAAAGCAAAATTAAAAAATGAATTTTGGAAATTCATAAGTGTATTAGATACACTTTTTAGCCAACAACCAACACATTCTCTCTTCTTTTTCTTCCTCCCTCGCTCACGCCCAAAGTGGGCTGTTTTTCCTTCTGGTTTCACCGTGAATCACAAGGAGAAAATAAGGGATTTTTGTGGCAAAAATTTCTTAGTGCTAGCACACCATTTAAGTCTTGCGAATGTGATAGGGAAACCAACTTGTGAGCTTGGAATCACCACCCAAAAGCTTGGAGCTTGGACCGAAAGTGGAGGAGCCAAACCAGTGGACTGCCGAGACTTCCAAGGAGGGCATAAAAGTTTTTTGTTCTTCGTCGCATCGCTCAACCGCTCGATGTAAGTATTCCGCAACTTCCTCGATGTATTCACACTATGTTTCTATGCTTTAATCTATCCTCGGGACTTAGAGATTTCCCAACAATGGTATAAGAGCAATTTCCTTTGTCACATAGTTAATTTGTACAACAACACCATATTCTGTACAAATAGTGACGCTATGGGTCATAACTGTCCAACAATCTCCCACTTGCCCTAATGTCTTGGTAGTTTTTGATTTTTGATTCATTGGATGAGTTGAGATCAATTGGGTAATTGTTGATTTGAGAATTAATTGGATTGAATTTGAAATTGAACAAAATACCCTATATTGCCGAGACTTTAATGCATGAAAATGGGTTTGATTTTTGTTAAAATGTGTTGGACATGTTTTAATGTTAATAAGCATAATTAATTAGGCTAATTGGTGTTTTGGAAATATTGATTTGGGTGATTAAATATGGCATTACACTTTGAATAATTAAATTGTGAAATTGGAATTTTGGTAATTTAATTATTTGGGCTTAAATTAGATTTGGGCTTGAAATGT
>SKCR01005220.1:0-94403 GCA_019454045.1 Zanthoxylum bungeanum | reverse complement strand
TCCTAGTTCATCCCATAATTTTTTTAGCCTTGTGTAAGCTGCAACAGTCATCTGATCCTGAGCAAGACAAGCAATGTCCCTCTCAATCTGAAAAATATGAGGGGCATTGCTTTGAGAAAAACGATCCCGAAGGTCTTCCCATACCTCATGGGCGGTGGTTGAAAAAATGACACTGTCTGCAAGGTCCTGTGTGAGTGAATTGAGAATCCAAGAGAGGATCATATCGTTGCATTTTTTCCACGAAGCATATTCGTCTGGTTTGGTTGTGGCAGACGGCATTGTGGTGGTCCCGTCTATGAAACCTAACTTGGATTTGGCATTCAAAGAAATGGTCATGGCTCTACACCATATCGAATAATTATCCCCATTGAGGGGCTTGGAAACAAGCACCATTCCTGGATGATCAGAATGGTGAAGAAAATATGGGCTGGCAACATCAAGTTTGCCTCCATTCGAAGGTTGTTGTTCCGTCATGGTAATGAGAAACAACGAAAAAAAAGGAAAAAGAAAGAGGGCAGAGAGATAGGGTATCGTTCTCTGCTCTGATACCATGTAAAGAAGGAAAATATTGTTTGCCTTTTGAATAATTTTATTGAACCACGAAACATGATTTTATATAAGAGATTTCCTACAATCACGCTAATCTATTCTAGGTAGTTTAAATATAAAAGGAAACTAGACAAATATACAACTAATACAATATATTTGAATGGTAAGATATTATTGCTTTCCTTCTCAACAGTAGATGGGTACTGTCAATGAGTAGATATACACAGACACACACATCAACTTGCTTCCACCCTTTTTTCCTGGAAAATTCAACGGAACACATTTAAAAGATTTTCTCTTCCAATACAGCTTGGATCTGATAGTTGGATTTATCATAATATATACAACTTTTTGCATGTGGATTTTATATGTAGTAATATAATTAAGTTAAGCTATAATCAATTTGGTACATAGAATCATTGATTTGATGAGCTACGCAATAATGTTATATTTTTCTACATTTATGGAACATTCCCAGAAAATCTTGCAATATGAAAACCAGATATATATAATTTTTGATCTCGAATGTTAGAGCCGTAGTGAACCGTCGCTCTTGACATATTTATATTATAAAATAGTAATAAAATAAATTAAACATCCGAAATTATCAAGTTGTATGTGGGGACTAGTGCTTGTACATATGTTTATCAAGTCTTGTTAAATCAAAACTAATGGTTCTAAAGGGTGTGATTTGATGGTGTAGGGTTTAGGATTTAGCGTTCCGAGTTCGAATTAAGAGAATATGTTTTTTGTAAGAGTTTGAAATATTCGGAATTTTACCTACTCTACTTAAGCCCGTATGATGATTTGAAGGCGATATTTTTAATATTTAAAAAATAAAATAAAAATAATGTTTAATGTTTCTATATAATTGGTTTGACTTATCACTGGCACCCCGAAACTGACGGTGGAATATGCCTCAAATATTATAAATAATAATGCTCCCATATATAAACTAGATGTCCAGTAAAACTTTCTTAGAGTCATAATGCTGGGATAATACCAATTTTGTTATTATAAGAAATTTATAACTTAATAAATATGTAATTATAAATTATTATTTTGACTTAATTATCTTTAGTGTAAGTGATATAGAGGTAAATTTTGTACTATATTTATAATTAATTAATGGAGTATTTCAAATCTAATGTATAGATATTGATACAAAAAATTTCCTGCTAAGAAACTGCAAATATACTTGAAAAAATAAAAATATTTTTGGCTTCAACAAAAAGATATCCATATTGGCGAGTTATTATGTATCTCGCAAGTTCAAAAATGTGGTATAAACTCTAAAGAAAATCATTGTCCCAAACTTCAAATATTTTAATCCATCTTCAACCTTTAGTGTAAAATATCAATTTTTTTTTATTTTTTTTTTTTTTGTTGGTAATATCCATATAATTATTACTATGTGGAGGCATATTTGGTGGTAAAATAACAAATCGAATTGGTGCTGAATAACAAACTAATCGAACAAAATATGTCAAATTCAAATTCGATTCGTTTATTAAATGAATCTTAATATTATGATTCAGATTCGATTCGTTTAAATTAGGTTAAGATGTTTTATACAGTTATTTTTCACTACTAAAAATAACTTTCCTGACTAACATTCAGTAATATCCCGAAATTTTCGGGAAATTTCTGGAAGGTTCTCGGATCGAAGTTTGGGACTCAGAATGAAATAATATTGGAGAATAAGAATTTGGGTGTTGAAAGATATATCAGAATATATTGAAGTGGTGTTTTGTAGTTTTGGAAATCGCATAATATAAATGACCGATTATGCATATTTTGGATATTTTTATATGACAGATTTTTGTTATTTCGGCTATAGAATTAGCAAAAAAAAACTCTTATTGAGCTTATTTCTTATTACTTGGAAAGGTTATTCGAAGATGAATAACTTTTGTGTTGTACATTTTTCAAAATATACATAAAAAGGACCTCAAAATATGAATTTCTGAATGGGTCCAGTATTATGGATCTATTTACAATTTCTCGGGGCTGTTTTGCAATTTTCAAATTTTTATAAAAATACCCAAAGTTTTCAAAAATTGTAAAATATTGAAAACTACTCACTCATCACCCGACCCCATCTTGGACGGAAAAAGAGGTGGCCAAGGCTTGCCATCTGGTACCGTTGGTCGGTGCGATGATACCAGCTAGTGTATCCAGCAACCGTTTGTCGGTTGGTGCCCGAAGGCAACCCAAAGATCGCAGAAAATGACAGTGAAAGGAGGAAAAATGTGTACCACCTATGTATCTTGGTTTCGACTCATCGCATTGATTCATGGTGCAATCCACCCACCAAATCGAAGCTCGTGGACATACGGCGAGGTTGTGGTCATGGTATTTCAAAACGACGCTCAATTTCATGCAAAATGAGGAATAAATGTATAGTGAACAATAATACTCATTCGCACGGTTGCTCCAATTCAAATTCTGTTGATTCCTACACTTCGTGACAGCATAAGGAGTCTGTTGGTACCCTCAAAATTTTGGTAAGACATCCCGATAAAAAATTCATTAATTTCAAATAAAGCATATAATATTTTCGGATGCTTCAAGTAGATTCGTAGAGGTATGTATTGATGTGTATTGAGTTAATTGAACTAGAATGTACTGAATATGTATAGTTGGTAGAATCTGAGTGAAATTGGAAAGAAATAGATCGATCCAGTGGGTTATACGAGTTTTCGGTAAACCCGATTTCGCGTATGTCGATGTTTTGATGAATATAATGATAGATAAGAGTTATTTATGATGATATGATCATGTTTAGATGGTTTCAGAATGTTCGGAAGTTTTAGTATCCTTCCGTAGTGTTTTTAGAAACGTTTTCGTAAGATTTTCTAAAAACATGTAATTCAAGGATTTTAATCAACAGGTTGTCTTAGAATGATATATTATGATGTATTAAGAGTATTAGAATAGTTTCAAAAGAAACAGGAAGGATCCGAACGGTTCTACTGTTATTGTTATAATGGGAAAAGATATTTATACCAACAAAGTTTGTCCAAATAGATAGTTAAATCCTCAATATTTTAAAGATAAACATACTAATATTTTTTCTTTAGTGAATTTTGTGGGATTATGTATGTATAAATCTAATAATAGCATCCTCAATTTAACAAATTTTAGGATTTCATTAGAATACAAAAAATATAGATTTCAATATATTAAAAGATAAATATTGTTGACGGCTGATTTTGGTCTCAGGGACAATAAGGTTTTTTACTCCCGAGACAATCCTCCTCCAACTGTGAATTTGTTTTGTTTATGGGAAATCAAAAAAAAGCAATTGGCAAAAGATAAGTAAATTCATCAATCAACAAAGAGATTTAACGTGGTTCGGCGGATCAGATCCAACCTACATCCACGGGCACAGAACGAAGATGTTTTATTACCGAAATATGTTTCTCTGATCTGTTTTGTGTTTACAAGTCTAATTCTCTATTGTTATCTTCTCAACTATACCTTACAAGCACGCTTTCCCCTCCTATTTATAATAGCAAAGAAACAGTTTTCATTTTCCCATAAGAATTCTTAGTCGAAACTACATTATATTCCTTTATCCTATTAGGACACTGACTTATCAATTTCTCCCCATGAAAGTAGGATAATTTATCTTCTTATCCGTAAAAATAGGATGTCTTATCTTCTGGAGCATATCTCGCCATATTCTCGGTCTTCATGAGGTCGGTCACAATGGTCATTTGAACTGAGAATACTGCTATCGATCTGATAACGCTCGACCATCCGGTCTGGAGTGGTCGGTTACCGATCATAAAGTGATCGGTCCCTTACTGTTGGCTTTTAGTGGTCGGGTCGGCATTAATGATCTTAAACAAGAAGGGAGTTACCCTTTTACCCCTGTCGTGTTGCTTAAATACCATAGTGCTTGAAAATACCATCAACATTTGTCCCCTACATCCACGGGCACAGAACGGAAGATGTTTTATTACCGAAATATGTTTCTCTGATCTGTTTTGTGTTTACAAATATCATTACTTTGAAATCAATATTTTTTTTATATCTTTTAGTGAGATTATTAAATTGAGAATATCTTTATTAAAACTTTACAAATATATATATCTCTGTGTGTGTTCAATTTTTGGTAGGACGTTCTCATTTATTAAAATGCCAATGGCTGTTTAAACAATAAAAAACTTGGACTCCAATTTTATAAAAGACAAAATAAAAAAATATGAACTCCAATATACTAACAGGAAAAAAAATATATAATTAGAGTACATGTTTTTTTAATCTTTTATATAACTTGGTGATAATATATAGCCTATGCCTATAATACAATACGGTGTTACAGAATTTATTGCATAATCTATAATTGCTATTTTCAGGAAAATTTAGGATTCTGTTCTTTGATTTTTTGGTACTCTACAATTATCATTTTCATTTTCAGATAGATTCTATAATGAAAGGATTCCGTATCAGATATTTGATTATAATGAAAGGATATGAGTCTCCATTAAGCCACATAAATATAGGCCTTTAAAAATACATTATCTCTCTTAATCCTAACCATTAGTTATATATATATATATATGATAGGCAGATTTTGAATTTCTTGGTCCATTTTAGTGGGAATTGGTGACAACTGTGTGCAGTTTTTCCATCAAATATCTAAAATTTTCAATTATTCAAATGAAACTGATACATGTGTTTCTTCCTTTTCATTGTGTATTATACACAAAAAAAAATGATATTGCCTGTTTGTCAAATTTAAGAAATTATTAAGTTAATATTATTGACTGGAGTAGTTTATTTTCTTGTCTATTAATCACTCACTCAATTTTTAACAATGTTTTTCTTTTCTTATTAAATAGAATATATCAGGTCAACCACCGTACCAAAAAAGAATATTATTATTATTATTATTATTATTATTATTATTATTATTATTATTATTATTATTATTATTATTATTATTTTGTTTTTTTAACAATAAACAATGTCGCTTTCATTTGTGGTCGCCATCTTCTATTTGGCGTTTTACAAAAATTTCAAACCCGAACAATATATAGCACATAATTAGTTGTTATTACAGTTTTTTCTTTATAAAAAATATTATATGTGAAGGGCATAATAAAAGCTGATAAAGGTTTATGAAAATTACTTGATATTTATTTTTAAGCCTTCAATAAGGATGGTCAGGGTTAGGAACTCAATGTTGTTTTAAAATGAAGAAGATATTTTTACTATATTTTATGACTTATTTGGAAATATATATACATATATATATATGTATATATATATATTTGGTGGAACGTTTCGCTAGCGTCAAAGTTAGCATTAAAATACTCCACCAAACACGTTTAAAATCATATCTCGTAACATTAGATTATTTTTTGATGCTACCTTATATTCTAATGTTTATTCCATAATTTATAAGCTAATTTATACTCTTCGTACAATATTCTATACCAAACGTATCCTATATATGAACTCTATTCTAAATTTTACAGCTGTTTTTAGAAAACAAACTAAATATAAAAAATATTCAGTTGTTATTGATCATATCTTTATCATATTTATTTATTTATTGAAATCTTGCTTGATCAAAATTACCATTTCATGTGCCAAAATTTATGAGCCACTTTCAAGTATTTTAAAAAACAATTACAGACTTGATTAATTATCTGATAAGGTGGTGGTGATATCATTAGAGTCAGTGTTTCGTTAGCATTTTGGGCTGCTTTGTCTTTTGCATGGATGTGTCATTTTCAATTAAGGGTTTTAATCTCCATTGATCAAGTGCATTTGACGTAATTTATTTATATTAATTAATTTATATGGCTGCAAGAATTTGGCCCACTTTTGAAAACTTTATTTTGCTTTCTTTATGCTGTAGCTGTGAAGACGTGTGTTAGTTGTGCTTGCTTGTTTTTTGGTCCTTACAGCTTTTGCTCTTCCTATAAAAATGGTCATCTCTTGAGTTTCTTCAAACTCATCGGCTCAAGAGCAGAGAACCCGAAAAAAAAAAAAATTCTGGGTATATTAAAACTGCTTGTGTTGAGACATAATATTACAAGAGTTTGCTTATATATCCAAGGAGCTAAAACATTTTTGAGCTTATAATTGGTGAGTATTTTTTTTTTTTTTTTGGTAGTAATTGGGTTTTGTGTATTTTTGAATATATACTTGTTCAAAATGGTGTGTGTGATCATTTAAGAGATGGATATTTTAATATTTTATAAGGGCATTGAACATGTAGATAGTAATTTATGTTTGCATATTTACAGTAGTTTTGTTGATTTTAATTTTGTATTTAAAACTGATCAATGCACAATGCTGTAGTGAAATGAAAATGAACATAGATGTGTGTATTGATTTGATTTGAATTGAACTTTTGGAAGTGGTGGTTGTTTACTGAGATCTTAGATCTGGTGTAACGAAATGATATCATAATACAAATGATTTTGTTATGCCACAGTGTTCTTGATATGCGTTAACAGAATTGAACTGTCTCCTGTTTACAAACCTGAGATGTATAATTGAACTTTAGTGGTCCTGCCTGCCTGTTTTTCCTTGAAGCAATAGAAAAGGAAAATTTCTCAGTCGATTGAATCTGTAAGCATGTATCAGTTAATGCTTAGTTGTATTTATGCAGTTTAATATCTACTATATTAGCATATAAAGAGAGTTTTATGTATGTAACTAGCTGTTATGTCCCTCAGGAGTTTCGTTTATGGTAATGGAGATCAGCAAAAACATTGATTCTGCACAACAGAATTCCCCTGAAGAACTTCCATCACTCATCAAGTTTATAGATTCAAATGAATTAGAG
Organism: Zanthoxylum bungeanum; assembly: GCA_019454045.1. NCBI lineage: Eukaryota > Viridiplantae > Streptophyta > Magnoliopsida > Sapindales > Rutaceae > Zanthoxylum > Zanthoxylum bungeanum. The sequence goes on along the minus strand of SKCR01005220.1, from coordinate 87,040 downwards.
GGCTTTGATAGCGTTCAAGGCACTAGAAACTTGAATAATAATGGTAAAGAATGTGCTTCTGAGCATTTGTGTCCACTGGAAATTGTGAGTATATTTTTTCATTTGCTGTGCCTTCTGGAAAAGAAACTCTATTCTTGTTACAGAAGTAATGTATTCTGCTGCATCTGTGACAGGCAACCAAACTGCTGATGGTCAACAGCTGAGTGAAGAACCTCAACGCGGCCACCATAAGAGGGTCCATTCTATAAGCATGCCATCTTCTCCTAGAGAAGTTGATATGCAGAACCCGAAAAGAGTTCTTTTTGATCTCAAGGGGGTTCCAGATTCTTCTGATGCTCCTGGGGCTGCTGGTAAACTTCCAACATATGCGAAAAAGAGTCATTCTCAGCCAATGCCTAAAGGGTTTGTATTTGGGGAGGCAGTTAACCAACCAACCTTAATCACCATCCAAACATAGCCAGATTTAAGGATAGAAGATATGATTCTTTCAAAACATTTTCCGGGAGACTTGAGAGGCAGCTATCAAATCTCCGTGGAAGGCCAAAGGAAACAGGACCAGAAAATAACACCAGTATGAAGAAAGAAGAAAAGAAAGCAGAAAGGGAAACTAATTTACCTGTGGACCGATACTTTGATGCACTGCAAGGGCCTGAATTGGACACTCTTAGGGTATGTGTTTTTAAGGCCTTAATACTTTACTGGAATTTCAGTTCGTATTATAGCTGTTCTTAACAAATTTTGTTGGTTTACAACTGATCAGTTAATAACAATTTTACAGCCTTCAGAGGAGATGGTACTTCCAGGGGACAAGACTTGGCCATTTCTTCTCCGATTTCCCATCTCTTCATTTGGTATCTGTCTTGGTGTTAGCAGCCAAGCGATTTTGTGGAAAACCATAGCCACATCTTCTTCAACAAAGTTTCTCCCACATAATCCCAGAAATAAATATCTGTCCTGTGGTTCATTTCTGTTCTTCTTGTTATCAGTATTGCTTCGATCTACCTTATGAAAGTAGTCCTCTACTTTGAAGCTGTTCGACGTGAGTATTATCACCCAATTCGAGTCAATTTCTTCTTTGCCCCTTGGGTAGCATTACTGTTTTTGGCTCTTGGAGTGCCGCCTTCGATTCATGAAAAGTTGCCTGAATGGCTTTGGTATGTTCTCATGACTCCAATATTCTGTTTCGAGCTTAAGCTCTATGGACAATGGATGTCTGGAGGTCAAAGGAGGCTTTCAAAAGTGGCAAATCCCTCTAACCATCTAGCAGTTGTTGGGAATTTTGTTGGAGCATTGCTGGGTGCTGCAATGGGGTTAAAAGAAGGGCCCATATTCTTCTTTGCTATTGGCTTGGCTCACTACACAGTCCTCTTTGTAACTCTCTACCAGAGACTTCCGACAAATGAAACACTCCCAAAGGAACTTCATCCTGTGTTCTTCTTTTGTTTGTTGCCGCACCCAGTGTTGCTTCAATGGCATGGGCAAGGATGCAAGGCTCTTTTGATTATGGATCGCGGATTGCCTTCTTCATTGCTTTGTTCCTTTATTTCTCACTGGTTAGTCTCCTGTCATTTAGATACATTAAAGCATTTATCTTTATTTCCTTCAAACAGGAATAATATCTGACATTTGCTGCCTTTTTTTCTTTATTTTTGATTTTTGCAGGGCAGTTCGAATTAACTTTTTTCGAGGATTCAGGTAAGATGACATGAATATTGCCTTTTATATTTCTATTCTTTCATTACTTGTGGTTCAGTCATTTGATGTTTATTATTTTCTTGAACTTTGCAGGTTCTCATTGGCTTGGTGGGCATACACTTTTCCGATGACTGGTGCTGCCATTGCTACCATTAGATACTCGAATGAAGTCACCACTGTAGTAACCCAAGCTCTTGCTGTAATACTGTCTTTGGTTTCCACACTAACAGTAACAGCTCTGCTTGTAACTACTATAATACACGTCTTCGTGTTACAGGACCTCTTCCCTAATGACATTGCTATTGCCATTAGTAAGAGAAGGCCTAAACATCCCAATCACTTGAAGTGGTTGCATCGCAGAAACGGAAGCTCAGATCATCAAAGAGATATTGAAAATTTCTTGAAATTTTCCTATGCAGAGGAAAAAGATCTAGAAGCTTGTGAAAATCCTTCCAGCAACGACTGTAGGGAGAGCTTGGAGTCCAAGTAATCTCCAACAACATCAGGTTACGTTTAAATACTTGCCATTTTCTGAATCTTCATTATTCCAACATGTGAGGAACGTGTCTTTGAGGAGCATTCTGAGTTCCGGTGACCATGGTTAGAGATGATATGAAGATTTACGAGGCAAGGATGCAGTAGTGTATAAAAATATTATGAGTTATAAAATATGTATCTTGATGACTGATGAGTTGTAAATCAGATGGTAATCTGTGGTTTCGCGAATAAAAACTTTGTTCAATTTAAGCTTATTTGCTATTTAATCCTGAGAGTTTCTCTGCAACTAGCTGATTTATGTTATGTGATGCTAGCAATGTGGCTGTTAGAGATTGACGTGAATATTTTTTATATTTTAGAGATTGAGGTGAATATTTTTTGTATTTTAATCTGAATGTAATTACAATGTAACAACCTTTATATAGGCAATATAAGAAAATTAAAATAGGAAATGAAAATCTAAATATGTATACAAATAATGGAAATCGTAAGTTGCCTAGAATATAGAATTATAATAGGAATATATATTATAGTTTCCGTTTGGACAGTATTCTTAACACTCCCCTCAAACTCAAGCTGGTGGAAGAGAAGCAAGCTTGAGTTTGGAAACCAACTCGCGAAAGCGCCCTGGAAGCTGAGGTTTGGTAAACAGATCGGCAAGTTGCTCTGCAGAAAGAATGTCACAAAGTCGAACAGTGCATTGACTGATATGGTGACAAATAAAATGTCAATCAGTTTCGATGTGTTTCGTTCGTTCATGATAGACATCATTATGTGCGATATAAATTGCACTTTTGTTGTCTCAATAGAGAGGGGTAGCATGGAATGAGGAACAACCATGTCACCTAGAAGCCAGCTTAGCCAAATGATTTCTTGAGTAGCATCAGCAATCGCACGATATTCAAATTCAGTACTGGAGCGAGAAACCACTGATTGTTTCTTGCTACGCCAAGAAATAAGGGAGTCGCCTAAGAAGAGGCATAAACCAGTTGTAGACCATCGATCAGTGGGATCATCAGCCCAACCAGCATCAGAGTAGGCACGCAACTCAAGAGATGAAGCAGCGGAAAAATAAAGACCATGAAATAACGTTCCCTTGATGTAGCGGAGTAAAAATGAAGAACAACATCATAGTGAGCAGAGTTGGGGGCATACATAAACTGACTAACAATATGAACCGCTTAGACAATATCAGGCGAGTAACTGTTAAATAAACCAAGCTGCCAACAAGCTGACAGTAAAGAGTAACATCCAGAAGATGGGTACCATCAATGAAAACAAGTTTAATTTGAGGATTCAGAGGGTAGAGGTGGTCTTACTATTGGTCAACCCCGCCCGAGCCAGTAAATCAGAAGCGTACTTAGCCTGAGATATATTTTGAATGAAGAACAAAAGCTCAAGAAATTTTGAAGATTCATGAGGTAATCTTGTTTCTTGTTCTTGAGCTACTAGAATATTCTAGGATTTCTTAATTTAGGGCTTTCTAATTTGGATGATGGATTGAGTGGCTTTGAGCATTTGTGATATACTTTGAACTGAAGTAGTGTAATTTATTGTTGGACAACTTGGTTGCCATTCTAGAGTGTAATGATCACTCTTATTATGCCTAGAATTGTTCTAAAGTTCTTCTTTTGTGGTGACCTCAATTGAGACTTGGATTAATATTAAGAAATATTAGATTTAAGCATGATATAGGGACTGTTTTTAATATACTGTTTAGACTGGAAATTTTGATTTTTTTTTGGATGAAAAATATGAGTTTTGGATGTGTATTGGATGTTAGGATATTTTATGAAAATTATTTCGAGTAAAAATAAGCGAAAACGATGAAAAACAGCGTTACCGAGTGAAATTCGGGCTAACTAGGTAAATGTTGCCCAAATAGTGATTTCGTGATTGTTTAGGCAGTCCATGGACTGGCCGAATATTTTCGAGGCTGACCTAAGCAGTCTCGTGTGGTTTCGATTGGTTTGTTCAGTCGAAAACGCGTTTTATGCCATTTTACGGAAAATTATTTTCGTAAAAATTTCGCGGTATTTTTATAATTAATTATATCATTTTATGATATCGAATAATACGTTTAGGTGAAATATGAATAAATTATAGATATATGATATCGAATAATTTACTCGGTAATTTTAAAAATTTTAAAATTATGATTTCGCCCAAACCTCACTTCCGCAGCGAATGACCCCCCCAATAAAATGGTATCAAAGCAGATCTGATCCTACATCCATCGCATATTTCATGCTTGATATATGATATATAATCTAATTTTGATGTTTGCAATTGCTTGTAATTTAGATGTTTCTTGATTTTTCTGTTCTGCACTAACGGGAAATTTAACAGAGATTTAATGGTTAAGTTAAGTTATGATTTCTCGGGTAGAATTAAATTATTGAGAAATTGATCTATATTAAATATATGCATTTAATGTAGAGTAAAATTCACTTTAGGAATATCCTTGTTAAATAAGGCTTTATAGTAACTAGTATTATGAATACTTATTTCTTGGTTCGCCTTGTCAGTACAGATGTAAATGATTTCCTGATGTTTTAGTTGTATCGTGCCAAAGCTGTGCAGTTATGGCTAATGGTAGTTCATTTGCGCTGGTAGAACTTATATGATAAAAGACAAATTCAAGTGAAAATGAAAATCCTGAATGTGCCAAAACTGTCAGGACTACATTGGTAGCTTGAGTTTATCATTGACAAGTGTTGCCTTGATACGCCTCATGTGAACGTGCCAAAGCTATCAAAACGAGAAATGGTATGGTCAGGACCAAAAGTAAGAGTCATAGTGAATGTGATTGATAATGAGTTATCTACCTATGAATATACATAGATGAGAACGTGCCAAAGTTGTGAGTCAAAATATTTTCATGGGGTCCACTTCTCATTATGGAATTCGATTTAATTATTGATTTTTCATTTTCCGTTGGGGATTGCGGTATTACGTAAAATAGTTGAAGACACTGACAAGTTAAGAAAAACCATAGCTAAAGCAGAGTGTAATGTTATGAAAATTGTCTACTATTTTTTTTCTTATTATGTCTTGTAGATAGATTTAAACTTTTAATCCACTGCATGCATATTTTATATATGTTTTTTGACTTCATTTATGGTTATAGATTTCTAGAATATGTTCTAAAGTAGACTAGTTTAGGATATTATTTTTAGAGAGAATAGTTTATTGTGTAGTAAAGATTGACATAAACTGGTTCATGTCTCGAGATTCTTTACTGGCATTAAGAAAAACCCCATTAGGTATTTGTTTATCTGATAATGACGTTTCTTGTCTTTAGTGACCTTTAGAGGTCATGTGTCTGACACTATTTGCTAGTCAGGTATTTGCAACGGTTGTGAATAGTTGAATGAAAATTAGAAACCTAATGAATGGAGATGTGTATAGTTGTGTGTAGAGAATTTCAATTCTCACAACACGACAATTATAGGTATTGGATAGCAGATCTCCCCTCTAGTTATTTAAAATATTGTTTAATGATTGTTTTGATATTTGATATCAGAACTTGCGACTATTAGATAAATACTTATTCTTTAAAAACAGTTTTTACATATTTTAATACGACTAGTAATGTCAGATAAACATTAAGAAATATTATTGATAATGTAAATAATTTTATACAATAATTTATGAAGTTTTATCATTTAAACGTTATATTTTTATCCCGCATGGTAAATGATTGTATGATACGGGATCACACCACACATCCTTATCCATTTAATGAATATTGTATTAGGGAATGTGATTAAAATCTCATTTAATCAATGATCGTCATTGGACCACAGATTTATTAAACTAATACATTAGATGTATGTAGTTTAATGAATTGTAAATTACCTTGGGTAATTTTATTTACTTCCTAACTTAGTTAATGAGTTGTCATAACTTAGTTACATGTTTCTCAAAGAACACATATTGAACGTCTTGAAAGGTTCGAGAACTTTCAATCTTTTCTAATGAAACGTGGATAAAATATTTTGATTGGTTGAAAATTTTTCAATCTGGAGTTTTCAAAACTATATCATTAAAATTCATTGTGAGTCTTTGAATTGTTCAGGGATATTTGATATAATCAAACAGATGAATTTAGGACAATTAATTCTAAGATTGTTTAATGAATGTGATTCTTACTCAATATCATTCTTTTACGATTCCATTGTGATGGTATTTGTGAGTGAGAGGATTCGAATCTTATATGATTTGATACATTTTATATTAAGTATTACCAAATTAGTTTCGATACTCTTGGCCGGGGATATGCTCTAGAAGCACTAAATCATCTTTTTGATTAAGGTTCCAATGGTTTCTATAGTTACGTATACGATATGTATAAGTAGAAAATTCGAATCTTGAAAAGTTAGAGATTTGAATATTTCTTTTGTATAATGGTTATACAATTAAAAGTACTCGCGCCTCATAGGTACGGGTAAAAGTTTTTCATAATTATATTTAATAGAATCTTGTATTCTTTTTGATAGAATATTTTTTCTGCGATCCAAGTAATAAAAATAATTTTAATAAAAATGATTTTATTACTTGGTGTGTAACATCAGATGTTGACTATTGTGAAAAAGAATTTACTTATTGAAGTCAAATGTGAGAATGATGAACAGTAAAATGGAACCACATAATTAATTCGATAAAAAAAAACCATTGGATATCTTCCATATAAGTCCAGTAGGATTTCAAAATCATTTGCGAAGTATTTGATACTTAATGGTTTTGTTTTTTTCAAAATGAAGAAAAAATATCTTATAACTTATAGTAGGAGTGATATCTGATATCGATCCCAGAAGTTAGCATTGAACCATAGATCTAAGATTAATCTTAGCTTACTACAATCAAGTTTTGAACTTGATTGAGATTTTGTTATGAATTGTTCATATAATATGTAAATGGTTTGTGCAGCGAAAGTGAAGTGAGCTTAATAAAGGTTTGACTTTTTATAGTATGACAATGACAAAGGTTATACTCAACAATCTATTATAGATTCTGATGAAACTTGTCTTTAGTCGCACTAATTGAGAAATTAAAGATCTGTTGGTTAATGTTAAAATTAAACTGTGCATTTTAGCTAGGAATGCAAAGTGGCATTTCTCAATGGTTTCTTCAGAGAAGCGATCCATTATGATTTCTTTTTTTGAAGAGTTTCCTTGAGAAATGGCCATGGAGTTTATATTATACTAAGATCACAATTTGGTATGCTTACTTATAGAGCCTATTGTAGATTCTGAGAGCTTTTTGGATATGTGTGTTCTCTAATTTTGACATGAGTTAGATTGTGTTAATAGAGAGGGAGTAGTCTATATTATATTTGATATAAAGTTTTATATTTGATATAGTAATAAGAAACTTGTGAGATACTCCCATTAATCATGCATTAGATATGATATGTGTAACTATATGACAGTTAGTGTGTCTCTTAGATATAGTATTCATCTTTCATAAATGATGATTCCTTAGTCGAAAGAGAAATTGATTAGAATGTCTAGTTAATCTTATGCATCATATGATGATGGCATAATGAATAATATATTATGTACGATTAATGATATCAATTTAGTCGTAATTGTTATGAGCTATTCTGATATATTGTAGACCATATGATGAAACTTGAAACATGTTATATAGTATCTTTGATATATTAAGAACAATGTTTTTTATTTATTGAGATTATAGTCTGCAACCATTAGGGTCAAATTAGATTTGAGTCTAATTGTGACGTTAGATAGTCTACATCAGTTAGAGTAAGAAAAGATGCAGTGGGAGTGTCACAATTGATTCCACTTTGCGATTGGAATTAATTTTAACTTATAAAGTACTAACTTATGAAGTTGCATAATGACCTTGTATATTAGGAGTTTTGGTATTAGTGTTGTGCTTGCGGTTTTCTGCATAGTCTTGTGGATTTGATCCTTAAATACTTAGACAACATAATAGCTGTAGCATAATATTGATGTCACATATGAGTAATATTGATGTAGAACTTATGTTCTACAAAATATGAATGATGCTAGCCAAGGGAAACATTTGAGATTGTTGGACAAACTCAAAATGTAATAGCGGACCTATTCGCTTATGCCTACCTATTGAGTTCTAGGTGAACTCTTAAGGGTCATACGTATATGATACATATTAAGTGTGTTTATGATATCATGGATTGGCACTAGAACAAGTGTGAGAAATTGTTAGAGTTGGTGCTCAGAGGGCCAATCCATATCGTATTTATGTCCGGTTCATGAATAATAATTTCTTTTACATAATATTACATATTTATAGTAGCACCTCTTAACCTACATATATATATATATATATATATTCGATCTAATTTGTGTTGGACAATTATGACCCATAGCATCATTATTTTGTAAAAGATATGGTGTTCTTGTATAAAATCAACTATGTGACAAAGGAAATTGCTCTTTTATCATTTTGTAATTAGATTACTTGGATATATAAATGATAAAAGTCCATATGATTAGTACCGGATTAATAAGATATGAGACACTATTAATCCACGAAAGGTTTAATCATTAAATATCCATAGTCGTAGTATTATCGAGACTGGACATCGATAATGCGGAATAGGCTAGTATCGCACTTGTGCGCGTTATGGAAGCTTAACGACATAGTTCTCATATATTTAAGTATTAGATACTTATGCAAGTGTGATAGGAGGTTCTGTTTACCGATGGTACGGGAATAGCTTCGCTCTGGATAGACCCATCGGAATCCCATTGGTAGTATGACTATGTGTCTATGGGAATCCGAATCAGGGTAGGTGTATTTGGTCTTAAAATAAGACTTGCTTCACTAATACATGCGACAATCAATATACTTTAGTTTTGGACGTCTGGGGCTTTAATAGGTTTTATGTACTCCTCTTCTGGGTATACTGGGAATCGTAGTGTATTGGGTGTGATGTCAAGATGGAATTATCACTTCAGTCATATGGAGATGATGATCACGCAGGGATACAGAACTGGTACTCTCACGTACTGCAGTCATCAGGATAATTTGACTAGGTCATGATTATCCGATTATAGAGACTAGTTGCCAATGATCTGATATATGCTTCGTACGGGCAGACACATTTACAGCCCCAGGCCTAGCATGTGACATCCAATACTGGATCGTTATACGCAATACTTCGTATATTACGCTTGATAAAGATTATATATTCCTTTAAATAATATTTCTGGAGAATTGGGTAGGCACGATGCTTTGCTAGAAGCCAACCATGTCTTGTAAATCGGTAAGAACGTGATACCGGGTACGCATATATTCAGATAGTCCGATGACCGTATTTACTGCCAACATATCCAGGGATCTCTTGGGTCGCTTCCCAAAGATTCACCGATGAGATTTGACTAGAATAGAATTAATATGAGATTAATTATGAAAGAGAAAATTATTCTGGGATTAATTACGGCAAGAATTAATCTGGGATCAATTAAGAGAGAAAGAATTAATCTGGGATTAATTGCGTCAAGAATTTATCTGGGATTAAATTCGTCGAGAAGAGAGAACGCGGTTAATTTGGAATAAATCGGTAAAATAAATTTAATAGTTAAATTGGATTTTTCTATTTAATTTATTTAATTGGGCTAAAATAATATATTAGATATATTAATTGAAATTGGATTTCAATGCGGAATTAAAATTGGATTTTAATTCAAGCGAATGAATTAATTTGGAATTAATTCTTAAGCGACTTGCGAAATAATTTTGCGAGGCATTATTATTTAATTAAATTGGATTTAATTACGTCGCGATGGAAAATTCGTTTAATCGGATTAAACGAATCTGAGCCCGAAGTGTGTTGAGCAAGCCCACTTGAATTTTGAATTTAAAGTGGGGCCCATTTTACTTATATCATTAGTCACCTTTGGTGATAGAAATGATTGATGGGTTTTGTTGGAAACTTGTAACACACACTTTGCTTTTTGGAAAAACATTTATCAACTTTTGGATTTGTTTTTTGGTAATTGATTTTAGAAATAAAAAAGAAAATAAAAACAAAACTCTCTCTCTCTTTCCCTACCTCCATTGCCGAACATGAAGCTCCTTGAGGAGAAAATTTTCTTTCATTTTCTTGTTCTTGCTAGCACATATGGAGTCAAGTGAAGGTGATAGAGAAACTCACACATGAGTTTGGAACACAAAGAAAGCTTGGAGCTTCTTCCACATCCAACAAAGTTTTGAAACTCATCCAATCAAAGTAAGTAATTTCCGCAACTCCTCTTTGTTTTATTCACACACGAATCACTCTTAGAGATCCTTGGCATGTTCTAGGAACACTAACAATGGTATCAGAGCCATCCTAAGTTTGATTTGAATTCTAGGGTTTATATACTTTAATTTGGGATTTTTGTGTTTGGAGCTTGATTTTCCTAAATTGATTGTTTGGTTGAGTTTGGATGATGTTGAATTAGATTTGTACATCTTAGGAATTGAGAAAAATTGATTAGATCAAAAATCCCCAATTTCCCACCTTGGCCGAAAATATACCATAGGATGCTCATGATGATTTTTTGAAAATTAGACAATTGGATGTTTTGTTGGCATGAAATATATTTTAGATGTTGATTTAATTGGACTGAAATAAAATTGTATGATAATTTCTTGTCAAAATCGTGAGCTATAAGCATGTTATAATGAATTATTTTGCTTCAATTTGTATTGGACATGAATTGGAATTAAAAATCATGATTAATTGGATTATTTAAGTGTTTTGGGAACATTAGATTAGTTAATTAATTATGTTAATTACACTTGAATTGGATTAATATGTAATTTGGAATAATATTTTAATTTAATTGTTGTAATTGGGCTTAATGGGCTTGGTTGGGCCAAGTTTGGTTTAGGACAATTGGATTGGATCCAAATTGGGCCTAAAACCATTTACATAAAGTCCAAATATGACAATTGGGCCTTTAAATAATTTAATTGGGCCTAAATTGATTTTTTGGCATACGGTGATTCCTAATTGGGCATTGGCATCTTGGGTTTGATCCATAATGGCTAAAGCCCATGCCTAAAGAATTAATTAAAAGCCCATTGGACTTTAATTGAATAGTATTGGATGCTAATTGGGCCTTTGAGACCCAATTGGATTGGATTTGGAATCCAAATCCTTAAAGGCACTATTGAAAGTGTAATTATTTAATTTGGAATTAAATATGAATTAGTATTGGATACAATTTAAATTGGATTTAAAATTGTAGTTCGATATAATTCAAGAATACGTACTTTGAGTATTTATTCTTAAACGAGTTGGATTCGCGCAAATCAAATCGTTGTTTGAACATTGGATGGTCATTAATTCAAAGATTAATTAATTGGATTAGATTGATTGAATAACATGCTTTGTGTGAATACATGGATTTATTGTATGAATAATGTATATCAGATGGATATTAGAAGGGTGAGGGCAATTTTGGAAATTATTGTGATAAATTTAGAATTTATTTAAATTGGACCTGCGTGTCCAGCCTATTATCTCTATTCTCTTTGTATTTATCTTCTCACCAATTCCCCTCAATACAAATGAGGTTTCTTTAGAAGTATTATGTAATTGGGTAGAAGTATGAATAGTGCTACTAGGCTAGAGGAAATGGATATATTTGTTATAGGAACAAAGTTTGTTATATATCCATCCACATATCATTATTATTTTTATTTCGCGCCTTATTATGCTTTTAGAATGCATGCTTAAGGGTGTATGATGAGACCTAATCAAAGATAATAAATTGGTTGCCAATTTACGTGAAAAAACCCTCAATCAAATATTAAGCGCTTTCCTTCCATTGAGTGGTTCTCTTTCAAGATCCAAGATTGACATTGATTTGTTGGCCAAAGTCAAGACCTTTGTCCATCGCGGATGTGTTTGAACCGCGTAAGTTTTGTTCCATATCGTATGTCTTTGGCGGTTGTGACTTGTTGGCCAAAGTCATGGTCACTTCTTGTTCATCGACTTCGATTACGAAGCTTTCCCACTGTCAATGGGTCACGCTTAACTAGAATCATTAAGCTTGTTGAGCCAAAGCCAAGGCTTAGTTGATTTATAGGAAAATGTTAGGAAATATATTGGATATATTTACATATTTTGGATATATGTTTCGGACTTGGAGGTCCACCTACTGGATCTAGGAATTGGATGGGATCCAATTGATCTTAGAGATCTACCTAGTTAAGTTTCATACAACGTGTTGGCCAAAGTCAAGATTGTGTGTTATTTAACGGGATCCTAGCCCACTAGGAAACTAGGTTTCCCGAGTACTCCATAGAGGGTTAGAGCCTTGCCGAAAAATAGTGGGAGGCAAGCATTAAATTTGCAATTTCGTTTAGATACTTGCCAATAAGTTTTGTGTGTACCCAAAATCGTTGACTAGATAGTTAGACTATAGCAATCAAGATGACTGAAAGATTAGCGTTAAGGGACATAATCCTAGGTGAAAATGTCTTTAACGGCATAATTTTCCAGATTAGAAATGAATCTCAGAATAGTTCTGAGAGCCGAGAAATTACTCTATTTGATAGAGCGACCTATCGAGCCTAAGGCCAGAGTTGAGCAAATAGTAGAGCATGAGTTTTGGAAGACTCATCGTGATGAAAACTTTAGTGCTCAATCCATCATGCTTGCCGCAATGACTCCCTAATTTTGTCTTCAGAATTAAGGATTAGATCATTATACCATGATATTGAAATTAAAGGATCTTTATAGATCTAACCTTAGATCTTAAAAGTACAAAAGAATCTCTTACGCTCGCGTATGTCAGAGGGTACATCTGTCGAGCTCTAGGTGTCGCAGATGATTGCTGACATCGAACAGCTAGGTTAGCTGGGCATTACCTACGAGGCCGAGACATTTATAGATTCGATCTTACAGTCTCTGCCCAAATACTGGGGCGGGTTCATCATGAATCAAGAGAAAACTCTTGGAGAGTTAATGACTATGCTCAAGAAGGTAGAGCCAAAGCTTCCAAAAGGGCAAGAAGCGCAAGGCACATCTTACTTCGACATCACAGAAGGCCAAGGCTTGGCCGAAGGCTTCTAAGGGTGTGAAGAAAAGGGGCAAAGGCAAAATCGTCACAGTCTTTTGGGAAGACAATGACATATCCCAAGATGTCTACCTAAACTGTGGCAAACAGGGTCACTGGAAGCGTGACTGCCGTATGGACAAGGCAGACATGAAGGAAGTGAAGGCGAGCAAGGCTCCGACTTCAAGAATGTTTGTTATTGTAATAAATGTGTCTACTACTAGTTTTAGAATTGGATTTTGATACTGGATGTGGTACATACATATGTACTGATGTGCGGGATCTGCTGACTAGCAGGAGACTGGCTTCAGATAAGATCGAACTGCGAGTCAGAAATGGGATGAGAGTCGCTGTTTTGGCCGTGGGAACCTAAGTTTTGGAACTGCCCTTTGGGCATGTACTTAAATTAGGAAACTGTTATGATATACCTGGTTTGACTAGAAACATTATCTCTATATCTAGTTTAACCCGTTGTGGGTATAGTCTTATGTTCCAGAACACTGGGTGTTTTTTTTTATAAAGATGATATTGAGATATACACATTAGATGTGAATAACAATATTTATATTTTGAATATAAATTTATCTCAAACATATAATATGACAAACAAAAGGCTCAAACTGAATAAATCAGATGAGACTTATTTGTGGCATTATTGTCTGGGGCACATTAACAAGACTCGTATATCCACACTTTCGAAGAGTGGATACTTGGACAGATTTGTTCCTAATTCAAATGAAGTCTGTGAATCTTGTTTATTAGGAAAAATGCCTAAAACGCCTTTTAGCGGTAAATGATGTACGTGCCACCGAGCTGTTAGCCCTCGTCATGGTGACGTATGTGGGCCCATGTCTAGCTAGGCTAGAGGTGGTTATGATTACTTCGTAACCTTTACGAATGTTGCATCTCGTTATGGTTATGTGTATCTTATGACACACAAGTCGAACACTTTTGATATATTCAAAGAGTTTCGACACAAAGTAGAAAAACAGACGGTCAAAAGTATTAAGATATTACGGTTGGACCGCAATGGAAAATACTTGAGCAATAAGTTTCTTGATTACTTTAAAGAGTATGGTATTATTTCACAGTGGACTCCTCCCGGAACACCTCAATTGAGTGGTGTGTTCGAACGGAGAAACCGAACTTTGTTGGACATGGTAAGGTTAAATGATGAGTCGCTCTGAGCTACCAATTTCCTTCATGGGATACCCATTGAATAGTGCAATACTTATTTTGAATAAGGTTCAGTCAAAGTTTGTTGGACAGACTCCATATGAAATATGGACAGGAAAGAAACCACGTTTCTCATTCTTGAAGATTTGGGCATATTGGGTATGTTAAACGTTTGGATGGTACCAAAATAGAACCCAATTCGGATAAGTGCCTATTTGTAGGTTATCCTAGGGAACCAAATGATATTACCTCTACAACCCAAAAGAGAACAAGATATTTGTTGCTCTCCATGCGGTTTTCCTAAAAGGAATTCCTAAATGCAGTGGTAAGTGGGAGGAAAGTAAAACTCGATGAAAATCGAAGTAATACTGTTCCTGACACCGATTCCTTATAGGAACATGAATAGTTTATCAAGGATGAATCTATACCACAATATTCTAATACACAAGAATATCGTAGGTCGGAGAGAGTCAGAAAACAACTTGGGAGGTATGGGTTTCTGATCTCACCTCATGTGGATATTAATCTTATTGAGGATAATAAACTCACTACGTGTGAGGTAGCGATACAAGGTATCGACTCCGCTATATGGCAAGGTGCCATGAAATCCGAAATGGATTCCATGTATACAACAAAGTTTGGATACTGGTTGATATACCAGAAGACATTGTGCCTGTTGGTAGAAAATGGGTCTTCATGGTGAAGACATACATTGATGGCAACAAACAAACGTACAAAGATAGGCTTGTAGTGAAAGGGTATCGTCATCAACATGGTGTCGATTACGATGAATCCTTTTACCCGTTGTCATGATTAAATCCATTCGGATAATACTTGCAAGTGCTGTATATTTCGTTTATGAAATATGGCAGCTGAATGTCAAAACCGCTTTCCTTAACGGAAACCTTTTGGAGGATGTTTACAACATCCTGACGGTTTTATCGTACCAAAACATGCAAACAAAGTTTGCAAGTTAAATCGATCCATTTATGGATTTAAGCAAGTATTGTGTTCTTGAAACCGACGTTTTGATGAGATCATAATGGAATATGGTTTCATACAAAATGAAGATGATTCTTATGTATATAAGAAGGTTAGTGGGAGCACACAGACAATGATTGTCCTATACGTTGATGATGTATTGCTTTACAGCAATGAAATTCCCATACTTCATTCGGTGAAAGCTTGGCTTTCATGAAAATTCTCCGTGGAATACTTGGGAGAGGCAACCTTTATTATAGGAATAAAGATCTACTGGAAAGATTTAAAAGTTGTTGGCACTCTCTGAGAATTCGTACATTGTTAGACATGTACGAGACCTGGTGTCTCATATGCTTTGAGCATATGAAGTCACAATCAGGCCGATCCAGGTGATGGTCACTGGATTGATGTTAAAAACATCCTTTAGTATCTTAGATGAACTAAAGATGCTTTCTTAATTTATGGAGATGGAGAACTTGAGGTGACTTGATTCACTGCTGCAAGTTTCCAAACCGAGAAAGATGACTGTAAGTCGCAATAAGGGTACATATTTTGTTACCGAATATATTACTGCGGCTGAGGTAGCAAAAGAAGCATTTTGGATCTATAAAATTCCTAATTAGATTAGGAGTAGATCTGTTAGCAGCAGAGTTAGGCCACAACACAGGCTAGAGAATTACGGTCTCATCAACAATCCAAGTATGTACTTCGACGGTTTTATCTAATTCGTGAGATCATACATCGTGGTGATGTGATGATCGAATAAATCGCATCAGATAATAACCTTATAAATCCGCTGGCGAAAGCGATATATCAACATAAGCATGAGCGACCCATACATAGTTCAAGTGTCGGACACTTGAGTGATTAGCTAAAGGCCAAGTGGGAGATTGCTGGACAATTATGACCCATAACATCACTATTTTGTAAAGGACATGGTGTTCTTGTACAAAATTAACTATGTGAAAAATGAAATTGCTCTTTTATCATTTTGTAATTAGATTACTTGGATATATAAATGACAAAAGTCCATATGATTAGTACCAGATTAATAAGATATGAGACATTATTCATCCACGAAAGGTTTAATCATTAAATATCCATAGTCGTAGTATTATTGAGACTGGACATCGATAATGCGGAATAGGCTAGTATCGCACTTGTGCGCGTTATGAAAGCTTAACAACATAGTTCTCATATATTTAAGTATTGGATACTTATGCAAGTGTGATAGGAGGTTCTGTTTACCGATGGTACGGGAATAACTTCGCTCTGGATAGACCCCTCGGAATCCCATTGGTAGTATGACTATGTGTCTGTGGGAATCCGAATCAAGATAGGTGTATTTGGTCTTAACATGAGACTTACATCGCTAATACTTGCGACAATCAGTATACTTTGGTTTTGGACGTCCTGGTCTTTAACAGGTTCTGTGTACGCCTCTTCTGGGTATACTGAGAATCATAGTGTATTGGGTGTGATGTCAAGATGGAAGTATCACTTCAGTCATATGGAGATGATGATTACACAAGGATACGGAACTGGTACTCTTAAGTAATGCAGTCATCGGGATAATATGAATAGGTCATGATTATCTGATTATAGAGAATAGTTGCCAATGATCTGATATATGCTTTGTACGGGGCAGACACAATTCCAACCCCAGGCCTAGCATGTGACATCCGCTACTGGATCATTATATGCAATACTTCGTATACTACGCCTGATAAAGATTATATATTCCTTTAAAGAATATTTCTGGAGAATTGGGTAGGCACGGTGCTTTGCTAGAAGCCAACCATGTCTTGTAAATCGGTAAGAACATGGTACCGGGTACGCACGTGTTCGGATAGTCTGATGACCGTATATACTACCAATATATCCAGTGATCTCTTGGGTCGCTTCCCAAAGATTCACCGATGAGATTTGACTCGAACAGAATTAATCTTAGATTAATTATGAAAGAGAAAATTAATCTGGGATTAATTATGGCAAGAATTAATATAGGATCAATTAATAGAGAAAGAATTAATCTGAGATTAATTACGTCGAGAATTTATCTGGGATTAAATTCATCGAGAAGAGAAAAGGCGGTTAATTTGGAATTAATCGGTAAAATAAATTTAATAGTTAAATTGGATTTTTCTATTTAATTTAATAATTGGGCTAAAATAATATATTAGATATATTAATTGAAATTGGATTTCAATGCGGAATTAAAATTGGATTTTAATTCAAGCAAATGAATTAATTTGGAATTAATTCATAAGCGACTTGCGTAATAATTTTGCGAGGCATTATTATTTAATTAAATTGGATTTAATTACGTCGCGACAAAAAATTCGTTTAATCGGATTAAACGAATCCGAGCCCGAAGTGTGTTGAGCAAGCCCGCTTGAATTTTGAATTTAAAGTGGGGCCCACTTTACTTACATCATTAGTCACATTTGGTGATAGAAATGATTGATGGGTTTTGTTGGAAACTTGTAACACACACTTTGCTTTTTGGAAAAGCATTTATCAACTTTTGGATTTATTTTTTGGTAATTGATTTTAGAAATCAAAAAGAAAACAAAAATAAAACTCTCTCTCTCTCTTCCTACCTCCATTGCCGAACATGAAGCTCATTGGAGGAGTAAATTTTCTTTCATTTTCTTGTTCTTGCTAGCACATATGGAGTCAAGTGAAGATGATAGGGAAACTCACACATGAGTTTGGAACACAAAGAAAGCTTGGAGCTTCTTACACATCCAACAAAGTTTTGAAACTCATCCAATCAAAGTAAGTAATTTCCGCAACTCCTTTTTGTTTTATTCACACACGAATCACTCTTAGAGATCCTTGGCATGTTCTTGTAACACTAACAATTTGATTAGATTAAAACTAAATTTGGTTTATTATATGTATATATTATACATAGAATTGAGGATTTCCAATGTAGTGCGCAATTACAATACAAGTTGTAATTGACATTGGATGCGTCACTATAAGTTTTATATTCTCAAATAAAGTTTCTAGTCAAGATTTACTGACACAAATAGGTTAGCAAAATCCGCTGAGATGACTCACCAAAGATTTTATAATAGATGGTACTCAAACGATAATAAGAATCTTCTCGAGTCGAGTAGAATAGTGGTCCTTAGACTTGAGATACCACGTTGGATATATGAGTTATCCTCCACACTTTGATGACAGTCAAGTCAATGACCAATTTACGTTAGACCTCTGCTTGTTCGTTGGATATGGACTGATGGTCATGATATCCAATGTGTTTCTAGATAGAATATGCTAGTCCTGTGTACAGGGCATAAGTTTCCTTCACGTGTTTACAATCTGTTTAATCCATGGCCGTGGTACACTGCGGAAGTGAGTTCCTATTGTTATTTATATATCGTAAATTTTTAAGTAGACTAAAATATACCATAGGGATTTGACCTTCTCATCTATAGTATAATATGGATAACATGTGTCGAAGGGATTATACGTATGCGATGATCTCGACTTTTATAGTTCAACGACATTAGCTATGGTCGTCATAATTTATGATTGGGTAAATTATGGACACAAAATTAGATTTTGTGACGAATAAATCTGAACTTAGAGAGTCCCATAATATGAAGTGTACTTGTTGAGGACTTGGGCAACGCGTTATGAATAATATTGATTATTCAGAATATTTTATCTGATTAAATTAGTTAATTCGAATCGTTTAGTCGGTAAATGAAAATTCACATGTCGAGGTAATTTTGGTCGTTTTAATGTATTTGTATTTGATACATGATTAGATCAGAAACACATTAATTGACAAATAATTTGATAACACATGTAAAGTAATAATTATTGTCTTTTTTGACTTTAATTATTTAGTTTACATTTGTAAAGTGTTGGCTTTTATATTTAATAAATATTAAGATAATATATGATTAAATAAAATACCATGTGTCACACTTTTTATCAATTATTTTTAATTGATTTCAAATTGATTTTTTGTTTGACCCTTTTAATCCCAACTAACACCACTTCTATGAATAAAAAGAAATAAAATATTTTCTCTTTCTCCATTGGTTGATGAAATACAAATTTTTCTATTAGAGAGGGCTTCAAAAATTATGTTTTGAGAGACAAAAGGAAAGGCATGAATCAAGAACAAAGCTCAAGGAATTTTGAAGATTCATGAGGTAATATTTAATATCCTTAAGCTTTGAAAGTTTATTTCTTGTTATTGAGCTACTAGAAATATTCTAGGGTTTCTTAAATTTGGGGCTTTATAATTTGGATGATGGATTGAGTGTCTTTGAGCATGTGTAGATATACTTTGAACTAAATTAGTCTAATTTATGTTTAATTTATTGTTGGACAACTTGGTTGCCGTTATAGACTGTAATGACCACTCTCATTATGCCTATAATTGTTCTAGAGTTCTTCTTTTATGGGGACCTCAATTGGGTCTTGGATTAATTCGATTAATACTAAGAAAAATTAGATTTAAGCGTGATATATGGACTATTTTTCATGTTATATTCAGACCTGGAAATTCTGATTTTTTGTTGGATGTGTATTAGGTTTTAGGATTTTTTCGTAAATTATTTCGGAGTGAAAATAGGCGAAAACGATATAAAACGGTATTACCGGGTGAAATTCAGAGTAACTGGGTAAACGCTGTCCAAAAAGTGAATTTGTCACTGTTTGGGTAGTCCATGGACTGACAGAATATTTTCAGGGCTGACTTGAGCAGTCCCGTGTGGTTTTGTTTGGTCCGTTCAATCGAAAACGCATTTTATGTCATTTTACGAAAAATCAATTTCGTAAACGTTTTGCGGTGTTTTTATAATTAATTTTGTCGTTATATGATATCGAATAATATGTATATGTGAAATATGAATAAATTATAGATATTTGATATCGAATATTTTTTTGATAACTTAAAAAGTTTTAAAATTATGATTTTGCCCAAACCATGCTTCTGCAGCGAATGACCCCAACCCATACAACTTGCAGAAAATTGGCAGGTAATGGCCCCAAGTGGATATACTTGCTCAGTCTGTCTACAACCTCCGGAATGGAAAAATAGCCCTTAGCCATTGTAACCCTACTAGGAAATTCATGGAAATATCTTCCCAAGGTTGTCTGGTATAGGAAAAGGCTGGAGCAGGCCTTGGGAACTCTTGGATAAATACTTCACTTGCTGGAAAATTTGGCAATGTTCAACATATGGTTTTAAAAATTTTGTTTTCGTCATAGGTTCTAACCCTATGCAAAATTAATCACAATTAACTAAGAGAAGTCTTAATTAATGTTATATGAATTATCAACAAACACCCTTACTTCTAAGCAATTATAATACACTGCAGAATATTAAAACCAATCACAAAAAAATAACAAAAGTATTTTGGTGACGAAGTGGAAAACTCGTGCTAGTAAAAAACCACTTCGGGTATCTCGACTACTAGCCCAAAATCCAATACAATAGAGAAAAACTTACACTGATGGTAAAAGACGTATGATGGGAACTCCACCGACTCTAGTACCTCTAGACTACAAGAATATGGAGAACTCCTCGAGCCTGTTCCTTATTGTTTGCTATCTGGAAGGTCTAGTTTGAACGCATACTCGAACGCAACTCGAAAGTACAATCTCTAGAAAGTTTCATTAGAATTCACTGATGAACGCACTACGCACGGCATACTTTTGCAAAGTTTCGTTCAAACCAAAACACGAACGTGATACTAACGCCACTCTTTCAAACGTTTCAATGATCGCAGTACTAACACATATATGATCTTCATGCACAGTTTTTCCAAATACCAGTCCGATTGCACCGAGATCTTCAAGACTCATTATAACTCAATTAAACTTGTTTTGTTACGGACAATGTCAGTAAAAATGGAACTAACAATCTCCCCCTTTGGCATTCCATGACAAAACACTACCTAATAGAAAGACTATAGTAAAAGACCCTAAAAGAAAACAGCCAACTGCCAACCATCACGACAGTAACTTATTACAATATGAATCGATCTAATACCTAACCAAGAAGTCTTGATATCAATGCCTCCTCAGCAAATAACCTGCTTACCTAAAACAGCCATAAATAATAATATACCGTGAAAAGCACATGGATTTAAAGAACAGATAAAACAGTGATAAATCTCATGCATGTATAAATAGATAAGTAGATATCCTACTCCCCTTTAATCTTACTCCCCCTAAAATGGAGATAAATAAAAAATTGATATAATACTCCCAAACTACTCCCTTTTTTTGTCACGAAATGACAATGGTTAAAGGGATGACACATGCAAGAAACTATTAAAAATAATTACTACCTCTCTTTAACAGCCTAACTCACTCAACAAAAGCAATATATGGGAAGGAAACACTAATAGATATGCACAAAAAAATGTTATGCAAGAAGCACACACAAACACACAATGAGTTAAAGAAAAGGCAATAAAAAATATTTGAAACAACACTTCAAACATGTACAATGATACCTAGTCAGTACTCATCTGTTTATGACATAAAATAATATGCATCACTTTAGATTTTTCTAAATACTATACGCATGCATATGGCATAAGCACCAAATCATTATAAGTATTTGCGTGAAAAATAAGTGCACAATGAATCAAGGCTTAAAACCTTATTTTATGAGTGGGACACAGACAAAGAAGTCCCATCTCTTGGCACCCCAAGTCCACAAAATATGCGTTCAAACCCATCCCCACTAGGACCTGAAAATAAGTAACATTGGTTTCATGCTATATTATTCTCCCTCTAAATATGATGAGCTCATAAATAAAAACTCTTTCGAGTGAATGGTTTTTCCCTTATCTTTTGAATTTGGCCAATTGGCTCTTTTGAAATCGAGTCTTATGTACATTATATAAAAATTATATTTTTTTTTCTTTCACAAGGGAATAGCACAGAGTCATTAAGTCAAATGTCGTATTATTTAGTGAGCTAAGTATGATAGAGATTAGATTGCCAGTCCAAAAATTCATATATGCGACCAAGCCTTGATAATAATAAAAACGTGTACGTGAAGTGCAAACACAAGATATACCAAGGGTTTTTATCACACACACTCATACATATAGAGCATCAAGGAAAATAAAAGTATATTACACAAACATAAATATATATCCTACGTACCAGTATCATATGCACATGATTTTCATGCTCTAGCAAGTCACAAAAATATTTTTGGTCTTTTTCATTTTTTATATATTTTTTTATTTTTCAGTTTTTCATACAAAAAAATATAAAGACACAACACGGCTTGTCAATATCCAATGATACGTGGAGTTGTATCCCGAGTGCATATCATACAACCGTCCATTCGAAATTGGCTATGAAATTCATTTTCGGGTTTCCATCCTATATACCAATGGACATATAACAAAGAACAACACACAACCATGCAGTGAAAATAAAATAATAAAATAGTCGTGCAATTACATAATACACACGCACACACACATGCAATAGGAAAACAAATGCAACTTCTAAGAAGAGGTACACCGAAGTATACTCTCATCACGCCTTTTAGGATCATGGCATCTAGAAGTAAATGGGAAGTCATCTTGCTTCCTCCACCAAAGATTCTTAGAAGTCTCATTTGCTTGAGAACTCATAACTAGCTGTGCAAGTGTTTCACTAATTAGTTGAGTATGCATAGCTAGTGCAGAAACTTGACTGACTAGATTTGACGACTCAAATATAGATGGAACACGCTTAGGCCTTTTCTTTTGTTTGTTCCCACCACACCTCTAGATAGAGGTTGGGACACAAGATGAGGAACAAATGAAGGAATCACATGACTGCAATCAATAGGTTTCTTACATAAGTCATATTTAGGAGGGATTGTTACAACTCTAGATAATAATGTCTTATCACAATTAGACACAACACTAATCTGTATCATACAGTCTAGTTTCTCAGTCCCACTAGAAAATGTCGA
This sequence comes from Zanthoxylum bungeanum, assembly GCA_019454045.1. NCBI lineage: Eukaryota > Viridiplantae > Streptophyta > Magnoliopsida > Sapindales > Rutaceae > Zanthoxylum > Zanthoxylum bungeanum. The sequence goes on along the minus strand of SKCR01005220.1, from coordinate 63,661 downwards.
CAACTATGTTCTAGCATCTTCAATTTCAGCTTCTAAAGATTGGACTCTATCGACTAGCCCCTTATTCCTCTTTTCAAGGTCATCAATCATTAAAAGGCTTTGCTCAAACTTAGATTGAGCTTCATTCTTTTCTAGCTCTACTTCTTTTAGCCTCTTATTGACCTCTATATTCGTCTTCTTGATAGCTAAACTCTCATTGAACAATTCAGTATAGGCTATCTGAAGACTATCATCATCTATATATTCATCATGAGAGAATTCTAAATCAACATCCACATCACCAACAATATCCTCTCTCTTACCAGTCACACTAGCAATAAATGCCATAAAATTGCTATTATCCTTAGGAGACTTATCAAAAGTATAACCACCTTTTGAATCACTAAATGAGGTTGCCATGACTTTCTTGCCCTTAGATTTTAGGTATGTGGGACACTTATATCTAATATGCACATACCCTTCAAATTCATGGCATTGAATAGTATGAGTTAGCTATTCCTATCCTCTCTAAACTCCCTTCTACTATGGCTACTCTTTCTAGGTTTATCCTCTCTATCCCTATTATAACCACTCTTCTTCAGCTTAAGAAAATTCTTAAACGTCTTCGCAAACATGGCCAAATCATGATACGTGAGATTATCACCATCATCATCGCTTGATGGATCATGAGCAACTTCATTCACGATTTTCAAAACTATAGCTAGTAGAAATGGTCTCACCTGGGTTAAAAATTGAGTTAACGATATCGTTAATCTCAGCATAGAATTCATCAAAGGTCTCATCATCTTTCATACTAGCGACCTAAAACCTAGTGACAAGCTCTTGATGTCTATTATTTTTAACAGACAATGTGCCCTAATGTACAGTCTGAAGGATGTACCAAACATCCTTGGCTATCTCACACATAGAGATTCTCCTAAATGTAGCGGAGCAAATAGCACAATGAATGGCATGAATTGCCTTGTTGTTCCTATTACTAGTGTCAAACTCATCCTTTTTCCAAGTCAGTTTATCTTTAGGGGAAGAGACCCGATCAACCATAACCATGAGAGGTTTACACCCTTACTCTACTGTCATCCAGACCCTCTCATTTAAGGATTTAAGGAACACACTTATTTGAACCTTCCAATATAAATATTATGTCCCATCAAAGAATGAGAGACAATTTAAAGGTTTACTTCTTCCAATAGCTCTATGGGTCAAGGATCGAGATCAGACTCTGATACCAATTGAAAATTCGATTTTCGTCCTAGGTTCTGACCTTATACGGAATTAATCACAATTAACTAAGACAAGTCCTAATTAATGTTCTATGCATTATCAACAAACACCCTTACTTCTAAGCAAGTATAATATATAGCAGAATATTAAAACCAATCACACAAAATCAACATAAATATTTTGGTGACGAAATGAAAAACTTATGCGAGTAAAAAGCCACTCCAAGTATCTCCGCTACCAACCCAAAATCAACTATAATAGAGAAAAACTTACAGTGACGGTAAAAGACCTATGGCGGTAACTCCACCGACTCTAGTATAATAAACGAATTTCCTTAGCGCAACGGTAGTTGCTAATGTGGGCACCGGCTTCGGTATGGACCTTTAAAATTTTATTTGCCTTCTTCCTTTTCGTTGTAGCCAAAATCCTTGAACACTTGAAGAATGAATTTTACTCATTTGATGTAGATGAGTTTCCTTTGATGTTCAACGCTTGGATCAACCACCCGATCTTCTGAACTATAACTCGAAACCAACAAACTGAAGTGTGGGCTTCACTCACAAAGATGAACTCTAAACTTTTTAGAGAAGTATAAAATAAAAGTCTAAACAATTTAGAGAATGAAGATGTCACAAATGTGTTTGGCTTTTTGAATTTTCTTTCAAACACTCTCACAACAATTGTGAATGCTTGAACTCTCTCTCTTTTCTTTACTTTGCACTTGTGTGAATGAATGGTAAATGGTAACTCTTACAAGTAAGGAGAGATGGTAGAGATTATATTCTCCTACATAAGCCAACTAACTTTATCATTAAGCATCTAATGCTTTCTTGCAATGGCAAACACATTAATGTGAATGCCATACCAAAGAATAAGAAATATTAAGCTAAAGACAACAACTTTGTCATTAAGTATCTAATGCTTTCTTGTAATGGCAAACACATTAATGTGAAGGCCATACCAAAGCATAAGAATTGTTTAGCTAATGACCAAGCCATTAGGTGTATACATGCCACCTAATAGACATAATAAGTTTGAGAACATGGTAAGCTATATAGCTTTGTCTCCAAGGTAAATAAAAATCATGATCTTAATAATGATTTAATTACTTTCATTTATGTTGTAGTTATTATCTCATAATTATTACTAAATGATTATCTCATAATCATGATTTGATTATCTCATAATCAAATAATTCTAGAAAACATTAAGTTAAAGTAATTTAACATAGTTTTCATTTGTGACAAAAATATTATTAATCTCATTAATAATATATAAATATAATGTGAGCATATTATTAGCCAATCTAATTATATTAAGTTTGCTACAGTTAATCTACCTAGCACGAGGACCGAATGGATCTACGGTTCGGAGCTCCAATAATTCCGAAATATTAATGAAACTCTTTAATTAAATATTATGAATTATTAACTCCGCGTTATTCAACTAAAAACTCGAAGTTGAACTCTCGTTACCGTAGATGGAAAATATAAGCCGAACAACTTCGGTGTCTATCGATATAGTCATTACATATAGATATAGCCCTTCGTGTCATGTAATCCTAAACCTTTTAGGTGACCTTCAAAACTTTAGGCTATAAAGTCTTTGTAAACGGATCAGCTAGGTTGTCTGCGGATGGAATTTGCGTGATAACGACATCTCCTCTCTGCACTATTTCCCTGATGAGGTGATATTTTCTCTCTATATGCTTACCCCTATTGAGGCTTCTTGGTTCTTTGGAATTCACCATTGTACCACTACTATCGCAATAAAGTGTGAGTGGTTTATCCATATCTGGAATAACTTCTAGATCTACCAAGAACTTACGGAGCCAGACTGCTTCCTTAGCTGCTTCACAAGCTGCTACATATTCAAATTCCATGGCGGAGTCAGCAATACAAGATTGTTTTATGCTCCTCCATACTATAGCCCCACCATCTAGGGTGAACACTGATCAAGATGTTGATTTCCTAGAATCGACATCCGTCTAAAAATCAAAGTCAGTATATCCTCTCAGGATCATATCCTTACTAGAATTTACAAGCATATAATTTCTCGTTCTCCTAAGATACTTGAGAATATGTTTCACCGCCACCCAATGATGTATTCCTGGGTTAGATTGAAACCTAATGACTACTCCCACTGTAAAACAGATGTCCGGACTTATACATAACATAGCATACAAAAGACTTCCAACTACTGAAGCATATGGTATATGTCTCATCTCCTCAACTTAGGAAACTGTTCCTTAGACAAATGAATTCCATGCTTGAAAGGTAAATTACCTTTCCATGAATTATGCATACCAAATCGCACAAGAATCTTGTCGATATAGGTAGCTTGAGACATTGCTAACAGTTGTTTCTTGCGATTCCGAATGATATGGATCCCAAGTACATAACTTGCCTCTCCCAAATTTTTCATTTGGAATTGGTTAGCTAGCCAGAGTTTCACGTCCGATAATATCGTTACATCATTCCCAATGAGTAAAATATCATCGATATATAACACAAGGAAAAACACCTTACCATCAATGATGCGCTTATAGACACAACGCTCATCGATGTTAAGCTCAAAGTTATAAGATTTGATCGTAGTATCAAACCTTATATTCCAAGATCTAGATGCTTGCTTAAGCCCATAAATGGACCTTTGCAACTAGCAAAATTTTTGCTCTTGACCTTGGTTATAAATCCCCTGGTTGTACCATATAGATACTCTCATCAAGATTGCCATTCAAGAATGCAGTCTTGATGTCCATTTACCAAATCTCATAGTCATAATATGCGGCAATGGAAAGAAGAATCCTGATGGATTTTAGCATGGCTACTGGCGAGAAAGTTTCTTCATAGTCAACTCCATCTTTCTGGGTATAACCATTTGCCACTAGCCTAGCCTAGCCTTGAAAGTCTGTTCTTTCCCATCAATTCCTTTTTTCTCTTGTAGATCCACTTGCAACCTATGGTTTTTACTCCATCAGGTTGGTCTACAAGTTCCCAGACTGAGTTAGAGTACATAGACTCCATCTCAAGATTCATGGCTATGAGCCATTCCTCTTTATCAATATCTTCCATTGCATTACGATAGTTCAATGGATCATCTATACCATCACAAGATGCAACAACTTGCACCTCACCATTTCCTAGATAGCGTTCAGGTTGTCTTACAACCTTTCCACTACGTCTAGGTGGTATGGTATCTTGATAAACTTGCATCTGACTCTCAGATATAGGTGTTATTTCTTTGTCAATATTTGATAATGGATCACTGGTCGTACCAGTAAGTAACTCCTCAAGTAACACTTTACTTCGAGGTTTGAACTCTCTCATATAGTCCTCCTCAAGAAAAGTAGTATTTGTCGACACAAATATTTTATTATCTTCTGGACTATAAAAGAATCAACCCCTAATTTCCTTAGGATAGCCTACAAATAGGCACACATGTGAATGTGGTTCCAATATAATAGTCTTGTTCTTTAGCACATGTGCTGGACACCCCATATGCGGAAATGTCACAAATTAACTTTACGACCATTCCACAACTTTAAGGGAGTTTTAGGAATAGACTTAAAATGAACTACATTCAGGATATACATTGATGTTTCCAATGCATACGCCCTAGAATGAACTAGGTAGAGTGATGTAACTAAATATTGATCTCATCATGTCTAGTAGGGTCCGATTTCTCTTTTTTGCAACACCATTTTATTGTGGTGTTCCAAGTGCTGTGAGCTGTGAAATAATTCCATGCTCAACTAAGAATTCCTCAAAATCTCTATGAAGGTATTCTCCTCTACAATCTGATCATAGAATTTTGATGCTTTTACCTAATTGGTTCTCAATCTCAGCACGATATTCTTTGAACTTTTAAAATGTATCTGACTTGTGCTGAATTAGGTAAACATACCCATATCTTGAATAATCATCAATAAAAGTGATGAAGTATTCATAACCACCTCGGGTTTTAACATTCATCGGTCTGCATACGTTCAAATGTATTAGCTTAAGTATTTATTTAGCTCTTATCTCTTTTGCAGTAAAAGGTCTCTTAGTCATTTTGCCTTCTAAACAGGATTCGCAGACAAGTAAAGTACCAAGTTTTAGCTGATGTAAAACTCCGTGCTTAATTAGTCTATCTATCCGGTCAAGGCTAATAAGACCAAGTCTAAGGTTCCATAGATATGTGTCATCATGAGAAATCTTTTGCCGTTTTGTTTTAGATTTTTCAATATAAACATTTCATTATTCAGCAGTGATTCATGCATTAACGGTCTTAATATATATAAATTACTCTCAGAGTTTCATTTGCATATTTTTAATCCATTTCTACTAATAATAACTGATTTATTATTTCATGAAACAGAAAAATCATCTTCCATGAGTTTTGTTACAGAAATCAAATTCCTACGAAAACTAGGAATATAAAGCACATCATTCAAACATAAATAACTATTATTAAAGTTTAATTTGGAAAATCCCACTGCTCTAGCCGAAACAGCTTCCCATGTCCCAATTCTTATAGTAAAGCTACCGTCTGCAAGGTCATTCCATAAATCAAGTAGCTGCAAAGAAAAACAAACATGGTTAGTGGCACCAGAATCAACAACCATATGGATTTATCATCATCCACCAAAAGAGACTCAATAACAAGTAAATCATATTTACCTGTATTCTTTTTCTCCTTAAACTCAGCTAGGTAGTTTGGACAATTCCTTTTCCAATGCCCTTGTTTTTCACAATGGAAACATTTTCCTTTGGCATTGGAACCTTTAGAGCCTTTGTTGTTTTTCTTCTTCATTGGCTTTGCCTTTGCCTTCCAACTGCGTTTCTTATTTTTCTTTTCATATTTAGAAGATTCAGCAACATTTGCCTCAGAATTGGACCTACGAGGACCAATCATCATGGACTCGTAATTGGTGAGCTCATTTAGCAGTTCAATCAACATAAAAGTCAACTTGTTCATAGAACAGTTGCTTTTAGACTACAGAAAACTATTCGAAAGTGTTTCCATGATCATTGTCACCTAGCATTGCACATGGATACGTGCACTATGGGTTTCAACAATATTTAAATGAGACATCATCCTTAACACATGGTCTCGGACTGATGTACCTTTCTTCATCTTAGTGATCAATATAGAGGCAATAACCTCATGTTGTGCCAGCTCCGAAGGCTGTCCAAACATGTTCTGTAAAGACTGCATAATCAATGATGTTGTCGCCATAGGCTGATGCTGTGCAGCAAGAACCTCAGACATGGATGCTATCAAATAGCTATGAGCATTCTCATCGGCCTTAATCCAGTTATTATAGGAATTGCGTGCAGCTCTGCCAGCATAATGTGCTGGCTCAGAAGGACATTCCTCCATTAGGACAAATTTAAGGTATTCGCAGACCAAAATAGCATTTATGTCACTATTCCATTTAACATAATTTTCCCTTGTTAATTTTTCTTGTTGTTTGAGAATTGAGATATATAATTTAAAAACTCATACATTCACTCAGGCTGGGCGCCGCGACGCTCACAAACCAGTAACTTCAAAAATATTAGGTCTGTGGTGCATCACGACGCAGACTACTCTGCATCGCGATCCGACTGTTGTGCATCGTGACACAGAAGTTACGCTTTGCGACACTGCTAAAACCAATAGCTATCTAGTAGCTCAAAATCAGCATCGTGATGCACGACGATGCGCGTCGCGACGCTCGCCTATTTCCAGGGGCAGTAATTTTAAATATCATACACATTACAAATTGCGTTAACCAAACTCTTATTTTTCTATACTAATCTAATTAGTACAATAAATCCAAGGCATCCCTTGGTCTTCAAATATTGCTCGATGGTGTGTTGTTGAGTTCTTCGCGGAATTTCTTTGTCATTAGTCCCTCGTGGCATCAACTTCTCCAAGTTTCAAATAAGGTTACAAAATGGACTTATTACAAAGGAAATGAACTTACAACACTTGAAAGAATATGACCTTATGGTCTTACATTCCCAATACCAAAAATAAGAGTTGGAAAAAAATAATGATCAATGCAATACATTCATCACATGAATCAAAAGTAAACATTCATCATATGAACATTAAAACCATTCATCTCATGAATCTAATTGTGACTACTCATCACAACATGCATTTTAATAATCTTTATCTCATATAAATTATTAAAACTAAAAACTTTAAAAGAGAAGGGTTAAGAACACTTTTCAACCTTAAGCTATACTTCTTTTAGCCTCTTATTGACCTCTATATTCTTCTTCTTGATAGCTAAACTCTCATTGAATAATTTGGTGTAGGCTATCTGAAGACTATCATCATCTATAGATTCATCGTGAGAGAATTCTGAATCAGCATCCATATCACCAATAATATCATCTCTCTTACCAGTCACACTAGCAATAAAGACCATAAAATTTATCTTATCCTTAGGAGACTTATCAAAGGTATAACCACCTTTTGAATCACTAAACGAGGCTGCCATGACTTTCTTGCCCTTAGATTTTAGGTATATGGGACACTTAGATCTAATATGCCCATACCCTTCAAATTCATGCCATTGAATAGCATGGGTTTACTATTCATATCCTCTCTAAACTCCCTTCTACTATGCCTACTCTTTCTAGCTTATCCTCCTTATCCATAATGCAACCACTCTTCTTCAACATAAGAAAAATATTAATCCTCTTCGCAAATATGGCCAAATCATAAAAATGGTCTCGTCATCTTTCATACTAGCGACCTCAAACCTAGTGGCAAGCTCTTGAAGTCTATTATTTTTAACAGACAATGTGCCCTCATGTACAGTCTGAAGGATGTCCCAAACATCATTGGCTATTTCACATATAGAGATTCTCCTAATTCAGCGGAGCAAACAACACCATGAATGACATTAATTGCCTTAGTGTTCCTATTGCTAGCGTCAAACTCATCCTTTTTCCAAGTCAATTTATATTTAGGGGAAGAGACCCCGTCAGCCATAACCACATGAGGTTTCCACCCGTACTCTACTGTCATCTAGACCCTCTCATCTAAGGATTTAAGGAACGCTGTCATGTGAACCTTCCAATATAAATATTATATCTTATCAAAGAATAAGAGATAATTTAAAGGTTGACTTCTTTCAATAGCTATATGGGTCAAGGTTCGAGATAATGCTCTAATACCAATTGAAAATTCAATTTTCGTCCTAGGTTCTGACCCTATATGGAATTAATCACAATTGAGTAAGACAAGTCCTAATTAATATTCTATGCATTATCAACAAACACCCTTACTTCAAAGTAATTATAATATAATGCAGAATATTAAAACCAATCACACAAAATCAACATAAATATTTTGGTGAGGAAATGAAAAACGCATGCGAGGAAAAAACCACTTCAGGTATCTCAGCTACCAACCCAAAATCCATTATAATAGAGAAAAACTTACAGTGTAGGAAATGACTTTCATTAGCGCAGCAGAAGTTGCTAATGTGGGCACCGGCTCCGGTATGGACCTGTAAAATTTTCTTTGCCTTCTCCCTTTTTGTTGTAGCCGAAATCCTCCAACACTTGAAGAATTTATTTTACACATTTGATGTAGATGAGTTTCCTTTGATGTCCAACGCTTGGATCAACCGCCTGATCTTCCGAACTATGACTGTGGGCTTCACTCACAAAGATGAACTCTAAACTTTTTAGAGAAGTATAAAATCAACCATTAAATAATTTAGAGAATGAAGATGTCACAAATGTGTTTGGCTTTTTGAATTTTCTTTCAAACACTCTCACAATAATTGTGAATGTTTAAACTCTCTCTATTTTCTCTATTTTGCACTTGTGTGAATGAATGGAAAATGGTAACTCTTACAAGTGAGGAATGATGGTAGAGATTATATTCTCTTACACAAGCCAACTAACTTTGTCATTAAGCATCTAATACTTTCTTGCAATGGCAAACATATTAATGTGAATGCCATACCAAAGCATAAGAAATATTAAGCTAAAGAAAAAAACTTTGTCATTAAGCATCTAATGCTTTCTTGCAATGGCAAACACATTAATGTGAAGGCCATACCAAAGCATACAAATTATTTAGCTAATGACAAAGCCATTAGGTATATACATGCCACCTAATAGACATAATAAGTTCGAGAGCATGGTAAGCCATATGGCATTTTCTCCAAGGTAAATAAAAATCGTTATCTTAATAATGATTTAATTACATTCAATTATGTTGTAGTAATTATCTCATAATTATTACTAACATGATTATCTCGTAATCATGATTTGCTTATCTCATAATAAAAGAATTCTAGAAAACATTAAGTTAAAGTAATTTAACATAGTTTTCATTTGTGACAAAAATATTATTAATCTCATTAATAATATATAAATATAATGTGAGCATATTATTAGACAATTTAATTATATTAGGTTTGCTACAGTTAATCAAGCTAGCACGGCGACCAAATGGACCTACGGTTCCAAGCTCCAATAATTCTGAAATATTAATTAAACTCTTTAATGAAATATTACGAATTATTAACTCTACATTATTCCACTAAAAACTTGAAGTTGAACTCCCGTTACCGTAGATGGAAAATATAAGCTGAACAACTTCGGTGTCCATCGATATTGTCATTACATATGGATATAACCTTTCAAGAATATCTCATAAATAGAGCCGGGTCATAAGTATGTTAAAACCCTCTAAATATTTTATCTCTTAAGCACCATTGATTCTATAATGAACAATTAATTCATAATAATTATGAATATAAAAAATTTTATTCGTAATAGAAAAGTTGAGTGTTCAAATTGTTCAATTCCCGAATCAACTCTTACAAGAGATATTCTTCTACTTCTCATAAGAATGAGTGAATTCCATATCTATGTAAAATGTTCCCAGCTACACACAAAACCATATCCCCAAAATACGTAGTTATTGGCCGGGAATGAAACACCAACCTCACCATAGTAAATCAAAGGTCATAGCCTGTCATGAAGGAGTTCATAATACACTCAGGATTAAGATCGAATCCATATATGACCATATTTTTAGATAAAATGAATTTCTTCAGTTAACTGATATTAAAAGAAATTCGTATTTATCTGAGTCCAGTCCTATATGATCTCATCATACAAGGTGCCTTCACTCCCATGTCACTACATGAACGATCCCGTATTAAGGTCGTCATACAAGTATAGAATGAACCGTACCTATAGATATACCACAAACAAAATACAATCTTTGCTTGCTCTCTATGGACTATTTAGATTACTAACTTCAGACTTAAATCCTCTCATGTATCAAACATACACAAAGTCTGAAGGTACAAAAGTAATCAAGGTAAACAAGACAATTAGAGAATATGCGATATAAATCAAGCAACTTTGATAAATGAATAATACGTTTATTATTATTTCAATAATCAATTCTGTTTACAATACATGAAGCTCTAGGGCGTATATCCCAACATCTAGTACCTCTAGACACCAAGAACTCCAAGAACTCCTCGAGCCCGTATCCCATGGTGTTCTTCAGAACCTCTAAAGTCTCTAAACAGATCAACTCTGCAAGCACGCCAGAATTTCAACTACCAATCTTGCTCCTTGAAAACTCTGAAGGTTTAGGGAAATTGGGTTTGTTGTGTTGATGGTAAATCAAAGTAATATGCTTCCAACCCCAATGAAAGTGGCTATAATGTTATTTATATAGGTAGGGAAAAAGAAGGGGTTTTCCAAGTGAAAAACAGGCTTAAAACGCGTCCAAAATAGTTCACTTACGCATGGACGTTCGAACGCAAACACGTGGTCTCTGTAAAGTTTAGTTCGAAAGCATACTCGAACGTAACTCGAAGACACACTCACTGGAAGGATTCGTTCGAACGCACTGATGAATGGACTATACACGAGATCCTTCTGCCAAGTTTCGTACGAACCTAAACACGAACATGACACTAACGCCACTCGTTCAAATGCTTCAACAAATGCAGCACTAATGCATATCTGATCTTAATACAAAACTTTTCCAAATACCAGTCCAATTGCATATCATCTTCTTCCAATAAAAACTAGCTTGCAGCCTTTTAAAGGTTTTAAGCACCCCTCTATGGTCCCCACATACTCAAGAGTGAAATTGAGTGAACGACTATTTCATAACAGAGGACTCTGGACATATTATAATTCTTCCCTTGTAGAATAATAGACCTTCTCTGGTCTTATAATCAGGGTCGATATCTCGATAGAGTTGAACTTGAGCTATGAGTTGTTGTAGACTTTTTGAATGGGAGGTGTCAACTTTGATTTGGTTAATGCACCAAAAAATAGGCATAGTGATAGCAAAAAACTTAGCAGAAGCTTTTGTCAACTAAGGCAACCTAGAGAGGGCATCAACTACTGTGTTTTTTGTTACAGGCTTGTAATGGATCTCATAATCAAACCCCAATACTTGGGTAGGTACTGATGTTGCTCTCAATTTTTTAATACTTGTTCCATCAAGTTTTTTAGACTTTTGTGGTCAGTTTTAATGACAAAATGCCTTCCCAATATATATTGTCTCCAATTCTGGACTGACTCCACTATTGGTACCGTTTCTTTGACATAGGATGAAGCTTTACAAAGCCTCGCAAGGAACGTTTTACTGAAAAAGGCAAGATGGTGGTTCTTCTACATTTGTACTGCCTCTATGCCAATATCATTGGCATCAGTTTCGACTATAAACTGTTCACAGAAATTTGGCAAGGCTAACACTGGGGTAGAGATAATAACTTGTTTTAATTTGTTGAAAGCAAGCTCAACTTGTTCACTTAAGGTAAATGCATTGAGCTTTAGAAGATCTGTCAAAGGGGCTGTTGTCATAGCATAATGTTTAACAAACCTCTTGTATTAACCTGTAAGGCAAAGAATAGCTCTCAATTGATTGCCATTCAAAGACTTAGGCCACTATTTCATGCCCTGGATATTGGTGCTGTCTGGTTCCACTCCTTTAATAAATATCCATTGTCCTAAATATTCCACTGTTTCTTGCCCAAAAACACACTTCCGGATCTTGGCAAAGAGTTGGGTATCTACCAAACACTATAAAATGAGTCTGAGATGTTCCAAATGGAGTTCCAAAGAAAGACTGTAAACAAAATATAATCAAAAAATACAATGATAAATTTCCTAAAATAGGGTTTAAAAATATGATTTATAATTGCTGGAAATGTGAAGGGCATTAGTTAATCAAAAAGGCATTAATAAAATCTCATAATGACCCTCATGTGTTCTAAAGACTGTCTTATGTATATCATCAGAAGACATTCTTATCTGGTGGCACCATATCCTTAAATTCAGTTTTGAAAAAAATACAGTCTGCATATAATTCATCTAGTAACTCATCCACAGTAGGAATAAAGAAAGTATCTTTAATATTAGTTGTATTAAGGGCTATATAATCCACATAAAACCTCCAAGAGCCATCATTTTTCTTGACAAGTAATGCTGGTGATGAGAAATGGGTGATGCTATTTTGAATCACCCCATTTTCCAACATTTCCTTGATAAATTTTTCTATCTATTCCTTCTAGTAATGAGGGTACCTATAGGGTCTGACTTGTATTGGTTTAGAATTTGATATTAAATAGATGTGGTGAACAACTGCTCTGACTAGTGGTAGCCTTTCAGGTGTAGCAAAGACTGATGGAAATTGATCAAGTAACAGTTGGATTCTAATATTACTGATAGGCGTGGCTTGGGAGGGGTTACAACTTGTAGTTGGTAGTATGAAGCAAAGGCAACAATATTTTCCATCCTCTTCAACTTAGGCAGAGACAAAGACTTTATCTTATGACCAATATTCCTTGACTAGGTAATAGTTTTTCATTTCCACTGGAATTCCATTTCCAGTCTCTTGTAATCTATGAGGACTAGCCCTAAAGTTTCCAGCCACTGGATTATAAGGACCAAATCAGTTCCCTGAATTGGCAGTATAAAAAATCAACAAGGAATTTTTGCTGTTGTATGATGTGGAATTGATGGTGATATGCTATTGCACTTTAAAGTTTCTCCATTTCCCATTATGACTTCAAAAGCCTCAGAAACTGCTACAGTTAATCCTATATAGGTCATAATCTTTGCTGGATGAAATTATGGGTTTTACCACTCTCTATCAACATGTTGACTGATTTTCCATTGATGAAATTGTGGGTACTACCACTCTCTATCAATATGTTGACTGAATTTCAATTGATGAATCCTTCTAATTTCAATGTTTTGGGATATAGTTTCCCTGATAATGCATGATAATTAATCTCAGGCCTCTTATTACAATTAACAACCTATTTCTCCTCTGAAACTTCAGCTGACTGCTTCTCATCCTCTTTCTGATTAACTTATTCTCTTACTATCATCAACAACATCCTGGCCTTACGCTTATGGCTAAGATGAAACTTCTTTTCACAATTGTAACATAAACCTTTATCCCTCCTTAATTGCATCTCAACAGGTGTTAACCTCTTAACTGGCCAACCAGTTGGATCAGGAATTCCAGAGTTCATATTGTTGGATAATATGACCCATAGCGTCACTATTTGTACAGATCATAGTGTTGTTGTACAAATTAACTATGTGACAAGGAAATTGCACTCTCATCATTTGTGATTAGATCACCATAGATATATAAATAAAGAGAGGTCCCTGTGATTAGTTCCTGGATTGAGAATGATATGAGACAGTATCAGTCCCCGAAGGATTAATCATTAAATATCCCTAGCCGGAGTATTATCGAGACTGGACATCGATAATGCGGAATAGGCTAGTATTGCACTTGTGTGCGTTGTGAGGGCACAACGACATAGTTCTCATATATATAAGTATCGGATACTTATGCAAGTGCGATAGGAGGTCTTGTTTCACCGATGGTATGGGAAACAGCTTCGCTCTGGATAGACCCCTCGGAATCCCATTGGTATAATGACTATGTGTCTATGGGAGGCCGAAATCAAGGTAGGTGTGTATAGTCTTAACCTGAGACTTACATCGCTAATACTTACGATAATCGATAGACTTTGGTCTTGGTGTGCATGGCTTTAACCGGTTCTGTGTACACCACTTCTGGGTTTATCAGAGAGTCGTAGTGTATTGGGTGTGATGTCAAGATGGAAGTATCACTTCAGTCATAGTGGATATGATGTCACGTAGGATACGGTACTAGTGCTCTTGAGTGATGCGCATCCAATCGGGATATTGTGACCAGGTCATGAATATCCGATTATAGAGACTATGTTACCAGACATCCGTTCGGACGGGCAGACACTTATCCAGCCCCAGCCCTAGCACGTGACTATCCGATTCTGGACCGATATACACAATACAATGGTATACTACGCTTGATACAGATCTTAATATTCTTAGATGAATATGACCGGAGAATTTGGTAGACATCGTGCTTTGCTAGGAGCCGACTTGTCTCGTAAATCGGTAGAACGTAGTACTTGGTACGTACGTGATTCGGATACACCGACGACCGTATTACTGCCAACATATCCGGGGATCTCATGGGTCGCTTCCCAAAGATTCACGATGACGTATGACTCGCACTTTTAATTAATCTGGGATTAATTAGATGAGAGAGAAAATTAATCTGGGATTAATCGCAGAGATATTTTATCTGGGAAAAATATCATTTAAAGAGAGAGAACGATTAATTTGGAATTAATCGATTAATTAATATATTCGATATATTAAATGAAATTGGATTTCGACGCGGAATTGAAATTAGATTTTAATTCGGGTGAACGAGTTAATTTAGAATTAATTCGTTAGCGACGTGAATAATAATTTCGCTAGGCGTAATCTTTTAATTGCGACGCAACGGAAAATTCGTTAATTTGGAATTAGCGAACCCGAGCCCGAGATTATTTGCGAGCGTATTCGCGTTTCGAATTCGAGTGCGGCACGCAAGTCAAATCAAGCGTCAAATCGCTAGTCGCATCAAGCGTCAAATCACTTGTCACTTTGAGTGATGTTACTTGACAAGATTGATTGATGTGATTGATGGTGATTGATGGAGGTAGTTGAAGCATTTAATGCTTGACTTTTTCCAAATGAAAAGTTGTATATGGTTTATTATTTTGGAAATAAAATACACCTAATACACTTTCCTTTTCAACAACTCTCTCTCTCTCACGTTATTATGATTTGTGGAGCCAAATTGCTCACGTTTTTAAGCAACATTTTTCTCCTCATCTCACGCCCTTGGAGGGCTTTCTTTCTTCTATTTTGAGCAGTGAGCTGCCGTGAAATGGAGGAAGAAATGGGAAGCAAAGTGTGGTTTTGTGGCAAAACAAGAGTGCTAGCACACTCCGGGTTCAATGCGAAGGTGATAGGGAAGTACCCATGAGCCGGGATCACTACGGTGAAGCTTGGAGCTTCAAATCTTGTTGATGATGGCCGAAATTCACTGTTCACAGCAGCCCACTGCCGCAGTTCAAAGAGGCAGAAAACAGATTTTTGTTGCCCAAATCGTCGCTCAACCGCTCGATGTAAGTATTCCGCAACTTCGTCGTTGTATTCACTTGTGATTTATGCTTGTATTTGATCTTGGGACCCTTAGAAAACTCAACAATGGCATCAAGAGCTTGGGTTAAAAGCATGAAAAATGTTAGGGCTTAAAATTTGGGCAACTTTGATTTGAGCATGATTAATGAAATTGGATTGATTAGTATGCTTAAATGTGTTATTATTGAGGATTGATTGGATCAATTTGTTGAAATAATGTTTGGAACATTTTCCCCCAAATTTTGCACCTTGGCCGAATTTAAAGATTAATTTAATGACTTGGGATTTTTGATTTTTGACAATTGGATGTGTTGGAAATCATTCGGGATGATGATTTGATGTCGATTGTAGAATCAATTGGATTGAATTCGAATCGGATGTAAAATCCCCAAATTGCCAAGAATGTTATATAGCATGAAATTGGGTAAAATTGATTTGAGCATGCAATTATGAAATTGGATGATTAAGTATGCTTGAATATGTTTTAATTGAAGATTGATTGGATCAATTTGATTAAAAATAGTTTGGAACAAATTTCCCCAATTTGGATATGTTGGCCGAATAGGTATATGCCCTAAATGTCTTGGAATTTAGTTTCGTTGATCATTGGATGACTTGAAACGATTAGAAGTGTTGATTTAATGTCGATTGTGTGTTTGATTGGATTGAAACCGAATCGGACATATAAATTCCCTTTGGCCGAGACTTAAAGAGCATGTAATGGGTTTGATTTTAATCAAAATGTGTTGGACATGTGATGATGAATATGAGCATGATTAATTGTATGAATTGATGTTTAGAAACGTTAATTTGGGTGATTAATCATGATATACACTTTAGGTAATTAAATTGCGAAATTGGATTTGTGTAATTTAATTAATTGGGCTAATTTTGGAAATTGAGCTTAATTGTTGTTATTGGGCTTATTGGGCTTTGTTGTACAAAGTTGGGTTTAGGCCAAATGGATTGGATCCAATTGGGCCCAAAACCGCATCCATAAAGCCCAAATGCGACTATTGGACCTTTAAAGTTTAATTGGGCCTAATGGGCCAAGATTGATTTCTAGGCTTATGGGGTAACTCCCGGATTGGATTTTGGTTATTCGGTTTGACCCGAGTTGACCAAAAGTCCACGCCTTAAGAAATTAATTAAAAGCCCATTAGACTTTAATTAAATTAATATTGGATATTAATTGGGCTTTGAGACCCGTAACGATTAAATTTGGAATTTAAGTCGTAAAGGTTTGTAAATAAAGTGTAAGATTTAATTGGAATTAAATTAATTGGATTAGTATTAAATGCATATTAAATTGGATTTAATTATGTAGTTTAATTTGATTCGAGAATTCGTACTTTAAGTAATTATTCGCAAAAACGAGTTTGACTCGAACAAAATCAAATCGTTGTTTGAACATTGGATGATCACTTAATTATCAGATTAATTAATTTGATTAGATTGATTGATAGCATGCTTATGTGAGTGAATACATGGTTGTGATGCGTGAATAATGTATATCAGATGGATATTAGATGGGTGGGGCAATTTTAGAAATTGTTGTAATAAATTCGATTTATTAAATTGGACCTGCGTGTCCAGCCTTATCACCTTCATTCTCTTTGTATTCTCTTCTCACCTATTCCCCTCCATGTAAATGAGGTTTCTTTAGAAGTGTAGTGTAACGGGTAGAAGTAGTACAAGTGCTAGCTTGAGTGAGAAAGGGAGAGATTTGATCTAGGATCAATGTGTTAAGTATCCATCCGCATATCATTATTATTTATTTTCATACTCGCTTTATTATGTATTTAGAATGCATGTTTAAGGGTGTATGAAGATGAGACCTTAACAAAGATAATTAAATTGGTAGCCAATTTGCACACGAAAATCCCTCATAAATATCAAGCGTTTATTTTCATTCCATTGAGTGATTCTTGCTAGATCCGAGATTGGCAGGGGTTGTTGGCCAAAGTCAAGCCCTTGTCCGTCGAAGATGTGTTTTAATCACGAGGCTTTGTTCCATACGGTGTTGTCCAAGTTGTGGTTTGTTGGCCAAAGTCAAGACCACTTCTTGTCCATCGACATTGATTACGAAGCTTCCATGTCAATGGGTCCGCGCTTGACTGGGATCACTAGGTTTGTTGTGCCAAAGCCAAGGCCTAGTTGATTCAGAGGAAAAAGGTTAGGGTATATATTCGATATATAGGCATATATTAGATATATGTTTGGGAATTAGATGTCCACTACTGGATCTTGGAGTTGGATGAGATCCAATTGATCTTCGAGATCTACCTAGTTAATTATCATACAATTTGTTGGCCAAAGTCAAGATTGTGTGATACTTAACGGGATCCTAGCCCACTAGGAAACACGGTTTCCCGAGTACTCGACAGAGGGTTAGAGGCTCGACGAAAAATAGTGAGAGGCAAGTATTGAATTGCAACATTCGTTCGAATACTCGCTAAACGCGCTCATCTATATTTTACTCGTCATGTTAATCAAAAGTATTAGTTGGACTAATATTTTATGTTGTTTTAAATATATATATATATAGTTGGACTATATACAAACTCATTCGATATATATTGATTTTATAATTGGATTATAGTAATCAATATATTGAATTAAAATGATAGTTGATTTTATAATTGGATTATAGTAATCAATATTAAGATTATAGTTGATTAAATAATTGGATTATTGTAATCATTATAAAAATAGTACCTTAATTAAATTGATTAAATAGTTAGACTATTAAAATCGAGAAAGGAATTGAAAAGTTGAATATTTAAATGATTTAATTTTCATTGGGAATTAATAATAGGTTACTTTATTGGATAAAATAACTTGTTATATCTAGGCCCATAATTAAGCAATAAGTAGAGCATAAAATCTTTGGAAGATTATGTGATGATGACTTTAGTGGTTAATCTAATATACTTGACATATCCCAAAGTGACTACCATTTGGATATGGAAGACACGAAGGAATTAAAGAAAGGGCGAGGCTCTAACTTTAAAAATATTTGTCAAAGTTATGTTCACTACTAGTATTGAAATTGGATTTTAAATACTTAGTGTGGTACATAAAATATATGTATTGATGTTCAGAATCCGCTATGAGCTGGATACTGACTTCAAGTCGAGATTTCTCTGCGAATCGGAAACGGGACGAAAGTCGCTGTTTCGACCGTAGATACCTAAGTTTAGGAACTACCATTTGGGTATGTACTTAAATTAGGAAATGTTATTATGTAACTAGTTTGACTAGAGACATATCTCTATATCAGTGTTTTAATCCGATGCGGATAAAACCTTTATATTCTAGAACACTAAGTGTTTCATTATATAAAGATAATACTGAGATAAATACATTAGATGTAAAACAGACAGAATTATATTTTGAATATAAATAAAATCTCAAACATATAAAATGAGAAATAAATAGCTCAAATTGATTTGATCAATAGAGACTTATTTGTGGTATTGTTGTCTAGGACACAATTAAATAAGACTCGTATATCCACACTTTTGAAGAATGGGTACTAGGACTGATTTGACTATTCAAATAAGGTCTGCGAATCTAGTTTATTAGGTAAAATACTTATAATACTATTTACTTGGTAATAGTAAAAGGGCCACCGATCTGTTAGCCCTATTCATGGTGAAGTAAGTGGGACCATATCTAGCTAAGCTAGATGTGAACATGAATATTCGTGACCTTAACGGATGTGGCATCACGTTGTGGTTATGTGTTTCTTTTGAAGAACACAGATCGGAAACTATTGAAGTTTCGACACGAAGTAAATAAACAGATCGGCTATAGTATTATTCCGCCACGATAAGACCGTAATGGAAAATACTTAAGCAGTAAGTTTCATACGTAAATGAAAGAGTACGGTATTCTTTCATATGAGGACTCCTCCCGAGACACGTCAATTAGACGGTGTGTCCGAACTAAAATCGAATTTTGTTGGACATGATAAGTTTTATCACGAGTCGCTCTGAGCTACTGTTTCCTTCAATAGGATATGTATTAACAGTGCAAAACTTATTTAGAATAAAGTTCCATATAAATCTGTTTGACAGATATCATATAGGATATGAACAGGAAAGAAACAGGGTTTCTCATCCTAATAATTTGGGTATGCCAGGCATAACGTTTGGATGATACCAAACTAATAAGACCCAAATTGGATAAGTGCCAATATAGGTTATCCTAAGGGAGACCTTAAGTATAGTACTTGTAAATCTCACATGAGAACAATGTGATTGTTGCTCACCATGCGGTTTTCCTGAGAGGAATACCGATATGCAGTGGTCAGTGGAAGGATAGTGGTACTCGATGAAAATAAGTGTAATACTGTTCAAGGCACGAAGTCCTTAATGGAACACAAATAGTTCATCTATGATGAATCTATACCATTAATCTTCAAATACACAAGAAACTAGTAGATCAGATAGAGTCAGAAAACAACCTAGGGTATGGGTTTCTGATCTCACCCCATTAAGATGTCAATCTTATGGAGGTGTACCATCCTACTACGTTTTGAGGAAGTGATACGAGGTATCGACTCCCTATTATGGCAAAGTGCCATGAGTCCGAAATGGATTCCATGTATAACAACTATTTTGGATACTAGTTGTTGTACCACAAGGCATTGTGCCTATTGGTGCATTAAACGTCTTCAAGGAAGACATACATGGAAGGCAACATACCAACTTACAAAGCTGGGCTTTTGATGGAAAGGTATCGTTATCAACATTGTGTTAATAACGGTTCAACCTTTTACCTGTTGCCATGGTAAATCCATTTTGAAGATGCTTGAAGATAACTGTATATTTCATTTATGAAATGTATCAGTTATAGATCAAAATCGCTTTCCTGAAAAGGAAACCTTTTGGAGGATGTTTACAACATCCTGACGATTTTGTATAACCGACAAACAAGGTTTGAGGGTTATTCAATCCATGTGTTGGATTAATGCAAGCATAAGGTTCTTGGAACTGTCGTTTTGAAATAATCATAATGGTTTATGATTTGACTCAAAACGAAATAATTCTTGTGTATATAAGGAGGTTAGTGGGAGAGCGCACTGACAGTGAAATTCCCATAAAGCTATTGTTGAAAGCTTGGCTTTCAATAGAAATTCTCCGTAGAATTCTGGGGAGTAACAACCTTTATTCAAGGAATAAAGATCTACTGGGATAGATTTGGAGTTGTTAACACTCTCTGGGAAATTGTACATTTAAAATGTACTTGATAGGGTGTCTCATACGCTTCGAGCATATGGAGTCACGATCAGGTCAATCCAAGTGATAGTCACTGGATTAAAGATTAAGAACATTTGTTAGTATCTGAGAGAACTAAAGATGTTGTCTTAAACTATGGAGAAGGAGAACTTGAAGTGACTGGGATCACTGCTGCAAGTTTCCAGACAGTTAAATACTGTGGTACTATAAAGTTTGAATAACGGAACACTGAGCTGGAAATATTCCGAGCAAGATAACTGTTGCCGAATAAACAACAAATGCGGATTATTGCTGCGGCTGAGGCAGCAATAGAAGCCATTTGGATCGATAATAAATCTAATTAGATTAGATATAGTTCTGTTAGCGGCTGAGCTAGGCGTCAGCACAGGCTAAAGAATTAATGGTCTCATCGACGATCCAGATATATACTTCTATATCATTTGATTCGTTCGGATCATACATCGTGGCGATGTGATGATCGTATAAATCGCGTCAAACGATAATCAAACAAATCCGCTGACGAAACCCTTTCCTCAGCAATTTGAGCGAACCATACATAGTTCGGGTGTGGGACACTCAAGTGACTAGCTATGTGCCAAGTGGGAGATTGTTTGATAATATGACTCATAGCGTCACTATTTGTACAGATCATAGTGTTGTTGTACAAATTAACTATGTGACAAGGAAATTGTACTCTCATCATTTGTGATTAGATCACCATAGATATATAAATGAAGAGAGGTCCCTGTGATTAGTTCCTGGATTGAGAATGATATGAGACAATATCAGTCCCCGAAGGATTAATCATTAAATATCCCTAGCCGGAGTATTATCGAGACTGGACATCGATAATGCGGAATAGGCTAGTATTGCACTTGTGTGCGTTGTGAGGGCACAACGACATAGTTTCATATATATAAGTATCGGATACTTATGCAAGTGCGATAGGAGGTCTTGTTTCACCGATGGTATGGGAAACAGCTTCGCTCTGGATAGACCCCTCGGAATCCCATTGGTATAATGACTATGTGTCTATGGGAGGCCGAAATCAAGGTAGGTGTGTATAGTCTTAACCTGAGACTTACATCGCTAATACTTACGATAATCGATAGACTTTGGTCTTGGTGTGCAGGGCTTTAACCGGTTCTGTGTACACCACTTCTGGGTTTATCAGAGAGTCGTAGTGTATTGGGTGTGATGTCAAGATGGAAGTATCACTTCAGTCATAGTGGAGATGATGTCACGTAGGATACGGTACTAGTGCTCTTGAGTGATGCGCATCCAATCGGGATATTGTGACCAGGTCATGAATATCCGATTATAGAGACTATGTTACCAGACATCCGTTCGGACGGGGCAGACACTTATCCAGCCCCAGCCCTAGCACGTGACTATCCGATACTGGACCGATATACACAATACAATGGTATACTACGCTTGATACAGATCTTAATATTCTTAGATGAATATGACCGGAGAATTTGGTAGACATCGTGCTTTGCTAGGAGCCGACCTTGTCTCGTAAATCGGTAGAACGTAGTACTTGGTACGTACGTGATTCGGATACACCGACGACCGTATTTACTGCCAACATATCCGGGGATCTCGTGGGTCGCTTCCCAAAGATTCACCGATGACGTATGACTCGCACTTTTAATTAATCTGGGATTAATTAGATGAGAGAGAAAATTAATCTGGGATTAATCGCAGAGAAATATTTATCTGGATGAAAATATCATTTAAAGAGAGAGAACGATTAATTTGGAATTAATCGATTAATTAATATATTCGATATATTAAAGGAAATTGGATTTCGACGCGGAATTGAAATTAGATTTTAATTCGGGTGAACGAGTTAATTTAGAATTAATTCGTTAGTGACGTGAATAATGATTTCGCTAGGCGTAATCTTTTAATTGCGACGCAACGGAAAATTCGTTAATTTGGAATTAGCGAACCCGAGCCCGAGATTATTTGCGAGCGTATTCGCGTTTCGAATTCGAGTGCGGCACACAAGTCAAATCAAGCGTCAAATCGCTAGTCGCATCAAGCATCAAATCACTTGTCACTTTGAGTGATGTGACTTGACAAGATTGATTGATGTGATTGATGGTGATTGATGGAGGTAGTTGAAGCATTTAAATGCTTGACTTTTTCCAAATGAAAAGTTGTATATGGTTTATTATTTTGGAAATAAAATACACCTAATACACTTTCCTTTTCAACAACTCTCTCTCTCTCTCACGTTATTATGATTTGTGGAGCCAAATTGCTCACGTTTTTAAGCAACATTTTTCTCCTCATCTCACGCCCTTGGAGGGCTTTCTTTCTTCTATTTTGAGCAGTGAGCTGCCGTGGAAATGGAGGAAGAAATGGGAAGCAAAGTGTGGTTTTGTGGCAAAACAAGAGTGCTAGCACACTCCGGGTTCAATGCGAATGTGATAGGGAAGTATACCCATGAGCCGGGAATCACTACGGTGAAGCTTGGAGCTTCAAATCTTGTTGATGATGGCCGAAATTCACTGTTCACAGCAGCCCACTGCCGCAGTTCAAAGAGGCAGAAAACAGATTTTTGTTGCCCAAATCGTCGCTCAACCGCTCGATGTAAGTATTCCGCAACTTCGTCGTTGTATTCACTTGTGATTCATGCTTGTATTTTGATCTTGGGACCCTTAGAAAACTCAACACATATCCACTGATTTAGGCATGGAAGGATTGTTAGTAGTGCTAATTACTCAGAGGTTTGTGACTTGTCTTCAGCTATATCTATATGTGAAGCTAACATTCTAAACTTTTCCTCTTGCAGAATTGCTAGATCTATAGCCTCAATAAATGAAGCATGCTTGAAAGCCATTACTACTCTCCTCATGACAGGTTTCAAACCATACACAAAACAATTCAATAAAGAAATTTCAATTAAGTTATTTATATTGTTTGAAAGAACCTCGAATTCCTTTATGAATTACCTTACTGTCGTGGTTTGTGTGAGCTTGAACAAAGCCCTTTCATAGTTCTTAAAGACCTAAATCTTGTTGCTACTACTGCCGTGAATGACCCCCTAGATCTCAATTGGCCATTCTTCCTCATCCAAGAATACCATGATAATGCCTCTCTTTCCTAATGATAGACAACAATAGAGATTTTCTATTAATTTGGGGTGGGATAAGTATAAAAAAATGCTCAATCTTCAGCTTCCATCCATCCACATCTCGCATCAAACTTAGGAACTTCTAGTCTGAAATTCTTATATGGAATGGAAGACCATTCTTGCTCCATTGGAGTTACTTTTGAGGGAATTTGTGAATTAAAGAGGGTTCAACAACATCAAATCTTGATGAGAGTTTATGAAGCAACTTTTCAATCCCATGCATAGCTGCTGCAGTTTCTGAAAATTTTTAAGCTTGTTCATCAATCTGTTGTTGAAGCCCTGCAATCTGTGAATGAATCTCCATTTACATTCGTTTTGCCAATGGATCTCTCTTAATGAAAGCACCAAATTGTTAGCCTTGAATAGAGATAAAGCCAATGAAATTCTCAAAACTATTGCAAGAAATTTTATGTTTTTGATTCCTTCCCTTATTTCTGTACTTAGCTTTTATATTTATAGCAGAGTCATTAACAAATTCAGCTACAAGGGTATTATCCTAATTTCTATTGACTTTAACTTCTTGATAACTAACTTCTAACAACCTTTTAACCTCTCTAACTAATTTTGGTGCCAAAGCTCACTTTCCCTTTATCAAATACAAGCTCACTGATACTATTTCTTGAACACACTTTAAGAAAAACTAAACAAATTCTAGGTATTTACATGGCTTTATAATGGCCCTTTGAGGTATGGAAACTTATTGTTTTGGAATCTGTTTCTGGTGTGGCTGATGAACCTGCTGCTGATATGGCTGAGGTGTAACAGCTTTAGTTTGTAACAAAAAGATATTGAAGTTTATGGCACGCATACAACTTCGACTGTAATTGGTTAATTTCGGTGGTGTTTCTTTGTACCCTGGTGAGTCTTTGCCTAATTTTAAGCTTCCTTTGGTTTATGCTAGTGGTTGTGGGAGTAAAATTTGTTATACGGGCTGTTTAGAGCTATCGAAAGTATAAGGGAAAATTGTTGTGTCTTATTGAAGAGGTAATGCTATTAAATTAGTTTGTATGTCAGGTATGATAATGGCTAATATAGATGAGAACGGTGAGAAGTTACTTGCAGATTCACAGCTTGTACCACCTATAATGGTGGGTGCATGAAAGAATCCAGCTTCCATACCCTTTCCATTAATGCCATCACCATTTGTCAAAAGGTGGTGCAACACATCCACCATTGTCAAGGTTTTGGTGTAACCACCAACTACTACATTAATTTTTATTGACATTATAGTAATTGCTTTGGCTATAAATAGAGAGCTCATTTGAGAGCTCAAATCATCCTAAAAATATTAAGCTTCAAGTAAAGAAAGCTTTGAGAGTGTAGAGAGAGTGAGGTTTTTTGTAAAGTTTAAACACTTTGTAAAGTCTATTCTTATAACAATAGAATTCAGTTTTTCCTCATAAAAAATCTTCAGTGATCAGAGAACCACAACAAGCGGTGTCAGAGACTTTGGTTATACATTGGGGTCGTTAAACCGAAGAACGGAACTCGGTTCGAAAAATTCAGGTTTCGGGAAAGTTGTAAAAAATTAGTTTTGAGCATACCATCAGCTTAATCAAGTCGAGAAGAGTACGATGGTTATTTTCAGTGATCAAACGGAGGTCCAAATAGCCCGCACATGCCACACACGCCAGGCAAAAGGGTTTTCCACACGCCACACGCGCCTACGCATTGCTGGAGGTTGAAGACGACCATATCAGTGCCACATCAGCGACACGTCAGTGCACATTCAGCACCACATCATCATCCATATCAACACCATGTGTCAGCCATGTCAGCAAGCGACTCCCATTTCTGCCATATCATCAGCCACGTCAGCATACTTGGTAAATTTCATTAAGCCCCCTGAAGTGTTTGAAATTTATATTTTACGCTTGGAAGCTTTAGAAATTTACAAATCGACCCCTAAGTCAGATTTCGACCAACGACATGTCAAATCCACCATTTTTAACTGTTCTAGACAGAACGAGGACATCCGATTTGTGAAAATCAGCTCCGATTTTTCCCTATTTTCATTTTAAAATTTAAACTTAAAATGGAAATAGAATATTCCTCTTTTGGTGTGATGATAAAGATGACAACAACCAATTACTTCCTATGGAGGCCTCGAATGAAAGATTATTTGCACTACAAAGATCGATTCGATATTATCGAGGTGAAGGGAATGAGCCTAAATTCTATTAAAGAGTATGACTGGAATAAACTCAACAATAGAACTCTCAGTCAAATTAGGCAGTGGATCAACCATAGTGTCTTCCACCACGTAGCACATGATACAAATGCTTACGAAATGTGGATAAAACTGGAAGACATATTACAAGCCAAGACAGCTTGGAATAAAGCCTTAATAATGAGGCGTTTGGTGAACCTAAAGCTACAGAGTAGAACTTCCGTTGTAGAACACACCAATGAGTTCCAAAGTCTGGTGAACCAGTTGTCTACAGTCGACATTCAACTGGGAGATGAAGTTAAATCCCTTTTACTACTCAGTACTCTTCCTGATAGTTAGGAAACATTGGTGGTTACTCTTAGCAATTCGGCTCCAAGAGGCAAACTTACCATGCCTATGGTAAAAGAGGCCATGTCAAATGAGGAAGCCAAAAGAGAAGACGTGGGTACATATCAAACACAAGCCTTTGTCACGGAGAATCGAGGAAGACAACAAGATAAAAATCGAGGTAGAGGGAGAGGTAGAAGCAAAAGTAGAGGTAAACTCACAGATGGAAGAAAATCTACTTACAAATGCTACTATTATGGCATAGAAAGCCACTTAAAGAAGAATTTTTGAAAGCTGCAACAAGAGCAGGGTCAAGGAAAATTCCCAGCCGAAGTAAAATGATACAGAGATACTAGTAGTTATCTCAGGATATGTAGCTATCTACTCCATCCAGTAAGATGCATGCCTTCACACTGCAACTGAAGATGTTGAGTGGGTGGTAGATTCTATCGCATCCTACCACGTCACCCCTCACAGGGATTTCTTAATAACATATAAAGTATGAGACTTTGGAGCAGTGAAGATGGGAAATATCAGTTCCTCTCAGATAGTTGGAATTGGTGATATTCAGATGTAGACAAATGTAGGGTATACAATAACCTTGAATGAGGTGAGACATGTTCTAGAACTTCAGCTCAATCCACTCTCGGGGTAGCCCTTGACAAACAGGGCTATGCTAGCCACTTTAGCAATGGCACATGGAGACTGATAAAATATGCCATGGTTATCTTGTGATGACATATTTGTGGCACTTTATACAAGACTCATGTGAAGAAATGTACAGAGACCCTCAATGTAGCTGAACATGAGGCTTCTTAAAATATGTGGCACCAGAGACTCGGTCACATTAGTGAAAGAGGGTTGTCTACCTTGACAAAAAATGATCTAATCACTGTCTCCAAGAATGCTGATCTAGATCCTTACAATCAGTCTATTTGATAAGCAACATAAAGTCTATTTTAATTACTCTTCTACGAGAAGATCAGAGTTGCTAAGTCTGGTAAAATATGATGTTTGTGGTCCCTTGGAGGTTACTTCACTAGGCGGTAACAAATACTTTATGACTTTCATTGAAGATGCTTCTTGGAAAGTGTGGGTGTATTTTCTGAAAAATAAAGGATCAAGTCATGTATTATTTCAAACTGTTTCATGCCATGGTAGAGTGTGAAATAGAGATAAAATTGAAATGCCTCCGCACAGATAATGGAGGCAAATACACATCCAGAGAGTTTGATACCTACTGCGGAAGCCACAACATTTGACATGAAAAGACTATTCCACGCACTGTTGAGATTTATGCCCTAGAGTTTCATGTGTTGTAAATGAAATTGTTTATTGAAATAAAACATGCTTTATTCATTTATCAAATTTGTTTGATTTAAATCGCATATTGTAAATTGTCTTGATTATCCTTGATTACTCATGTACCTTAAGACTTAGTGTATAAGTAGTATACACAAAGAGGATTTGAGTCTGAAGTTGGTAATCTAAAATAGTCCATAGAGAGCAAACGAAGTGTGAACTTTGTTTGTGGTTTATCTATAGCTGTGGTCTATTCTATATATTGATATAACGATCTTGATCTGAGATCGTTCATGTAGTGATATGGGAATAGAGGCACCTTGTATGATGTGATCATATAAGACTAGAACCAGATAAATATGAATATCTTTTTAATATCTGTTAATAGTAGAAATTCATTTTATCTACTAGATGGTCATATATGGATTGATCTTAATCCTGAGTGTATTATGAACTCCTGCATGTCAGGCTATGTCCTTTGATTTACTATGGTGAGGTTGGAAGAAGCATTCATGGCCAATAACTATGTATTTTGGGGATATGGTTTGATGTGTAGCTGAGAATGTTTTACATAAACATGAAATTCACTCATTCTTATAAGAAGTAGAAGAGTATCTTGGTTAAGAGCTGATTCGATACTTGAACAAAGAGTGTTAATCTTTCTATTAAGAATAGAAAGACTTATATTCATAACAGTTAAGAATAAAATATTCATTAGAGAATCATTGGTACTTAAGGTTAAATAATTAGAAGGGTATAACAGACTTATGACCCAACTCTAATTATGACATATTCATGAAAGGCCAATCCATAAGTAATGACTATATCGATGGATGATCGAATATATTCGGATTATTGTTATTTCTATCTACGACAACGAGAGTGCAACTTCAAGTTTTTGGTGGAATGACATGAAGTTAATAATTCAGAATATTTAGTTAATGAGATTAATAAATATTTTGAGATTATTGGAGCTCGGAATCGTAGGTCCATTTGGTCCTCGTACTAGCTCGATTAACTATAGAAAACTTAATATAATTGGATTGTCTAATTATATGCTCATATAATATTTATATATTATTAATGAGATTAATAATATAATTTATCACAAATGAAAACTATGTTAAATTAGTTTAACTTAATATTTTCTAGAATTCTTTTATTATGAGATAATCAAATCATGATTATAAGATAATGAAGTTACTAATAATTATTAGATAATTATTACATCATAAGTGAAATAATTACATCATTATTATGATAATGATAAATGAGTCATCATGGAGACAAGAACATATGACATCTTATGCTCTCCAAATGTTTAAGTCCAAGGTTAGGTATGACCTATTGCCTTTGCTTTGTCATTTGCTATTGTTTCTTGTGCTTTTGTAAGGCATCCACTTAAATGTGTTTGCCATTACTAGAAAAACACATGAAGCACAATGACAATAGTAGTTGGCTTTAGTTGAATCTTTTCTATACCATTTCCACTCAATTGTTAAGTGTGTTTGCCATTATTATGAAAACATTGGTAGCTTGGAGACAAGAGTAGTTGTCTTTGAGAGAATATAATCTCTACCTTTTGGAAGAGAGAAAAGAGAATGCATCATTCATATAAGTACATGTAAGAGAGAGCTCTAGCAAAAACACAAGAGTTGTTAGAGAGTTTGAGAGAGTTCAAAATCCAAAATTTTTGTTGGATCAATTGTTGAGTGAAAATATTTTTTTTTTTCAAGTGTTGAGAAGTAAGAAAACTTACTCAAATGTTGAGAGAGTTTTCTATAAGCCAAATAAAAAGTGTGACACCTTTTTTCTCTAAAATTTTCGAGTTTAATCCTTGTGAGTGAAGCCCACACTTCAGATTGTTGGTTTCGTGTCATAGTTCGGAAGATCGGGTGGTTGATCCTAACGTCGGATCGTAAAGTAAACATATCTACCACATCGAAATTCATTCACTGGAAGGAGTACAAAACAGTACCTGTTCAGTTTCAACAAAAGAGAAAGGTCAGTTCGGGTGCCTATTACCGCTTTCGCTGTATTTTCGGGAAAGTCGTTCCCTTCAATTGGTATCAGAGCTAAGGTTGAAAAGTGTTATTAACCTTTCTTTTTTAATATTTCAGTTTTAATGGTTTGTATGAGATATAAATCATTGGTATGCATGTTGTGATGAGTAGGTACAATTTAGATTCATGAGATGAATAATTTTAATGTTCATTAGATGAATGTTTTGATTCATGTGATGAATGCATTGCATTGGTCGTTAATATTTTCCGGCTCTTATTTTTAGTATTGGGAATGTGAGGCAATAAGGCCATATTCTTTCAAAGTATTGTAAAGTTCATTTCCTTGTAATAAGTTCATTTGTAACCCTATTTGTAACTTGGAGGAGCCGATGTCGCAGAGGACTTATCACTAGCCGATTCCTAGAAGAACTCAACAATACACCATGAAGCAAGATTTGAAGACCAATGGATGCCTTGGATTATTATATATATTGATTGAATTAATATAGAAAAATAAGAGCCCAGTCAATGCAACTTGTGTATGTATGTTTTCGGCCGATCTAGTCCCTGAAAAGCAGGGTACGTTGCGATGCGATCCTTTCCGCGTCGTTACGTGCTAGACCTGAACTTCATTGCGTCTTGACGCCTACCAATCTGCGGCACGACGTGATTGCACGTCGCGACGCTAATACATCTGATTCGCGATGCTTTGGAAGACCTGATACTTTTGAAGCTACTGGTTTGCTGAGCGTCGCGACGCCCTGTCTAGGTGTATGAATGTGTTTAAAAATATTTGAATAACATGTCATATAGCCTAGGGTGCCTACTCTTGCATCTTCATATGCCAAAACATGCATATATGCATAATATTCTAAGTCATAAAATATGATTTTATGTCAGTTAAAAGTTAAATTAGAATATGAATGCATAAAAACTAGTTAATAAGATTAATTGGTTTTGTGGTTAAAATTGAGAACATAAGTCTTAGACTTTGAATTCTAAAATTTTGAAACCACTTAGTGAACTAATTATTTAAAATTTAAAAGATATCAGGTCACTGAAGTAAACTTGATTAAATACTTTAATTAAGTTAAATTGATTGGTAGAGACTAATCGGTATTAGTGAATAAAATTTTAAAGAGTTAAAATGGTTAGATCATTAATACTACTGATCGGCGTGATCACACACGTATAACGC
Source organism: Zanthoxylum bungeanum (assembly GCA_019454045.1). NCBI lineage: Eukaryota > Viridiplantae > Streptophyta > Magnoliopsida > Sapindales > Rutaceae > Zanthoxylum > Zanthoxylum bungeanum. Next base: position 32,521 of record SKCR01005220.1, on the reverse strand, counting down.
AAGCGCATGTATCGCTCAAGTAGTATAAAAATATCGATCCCACGAGGACTTAATTTCTACTATTGTTATTAATTATTGATACTATTTTTTTACCGGTATCTAATTAAAGGGTGAAGGGAATGATTGCTTTGATTGGTTGGTTGAAAGTTGATTTACCGAATAAATAAATAAATAAATACACAAAATAAAATACTAAGGAAAATAATAAAAAGAGACAAATATCTAGGGTTATGACTCCACACAATATTATTTAAATAATGAATTGATTCTTTTATATATGTGTAACAACTCAATCTGTTAACCTGGAACACGAAGTTATGCAAAAGCCTCTTCCAATGGTCAGATGCAAACACCCAAATAACCAAATTAATCATATGTCTATGTTAACTAAGTTACCTGAATTCATTAAGTTCAAGTTCCAATTGTGGCTACTCCCACCCGACATGTATAAACCTATCATGTAAGGAAATCTATTAAGGGTTATCTATCCTTAAGGAAGATCGTGAGCTATTGAATCTAAGGCTGAAACCTAAAATCCCTTTTCCAAGTTCATTTTAAGTTTACCACACCAATCTTATTGGTGATTAGGCAACAAGAAGCATTAAGCTTAAGATCCAATAAACAAACCAAAGAATTACTCATAATATAATTAAGTCAATTATTAAGCTTGTGAATATTGTGTTTCATCACTTCCCTAGAATAAAAATAAAATGCTGGGGGTTAGGGGATCCACTTTTAGAAATATCAGATTATTATAATATTGAAATTGTTAGTGTTACCCAATTAAGTTGAACCAGCCATAAATGTAGTGTTATTACTTATACATAAACCAACAATATAGGCGGTAATCATCTGTCACCTAAAGACCGATCTATAAGTGGTGTCACATTATGTTACATAAATAAAATCAGCCATTAAGCCAGTATCAACTTTTAATCCATATTATTAAATTACAATTTCCATATTAAAAATTAAGTGAGATTAATCTACCTTTACTATTTCTAATTTAGAAATCTCCATTATTAGAATATATAAACTTAGCATGATATTACCAACCGACCATATAGGCGGTATAATTATTAAGTCAAGTTATAATTGTTGGGAAGCGGCCGTGAGTGCGCAGCGGAAAATTAAAAATTATGATGCCGCTATCCATTTGCCCAAGACCCATTTGTTTTGATTATTCTACAACCCTAGGCATGTTACTATATATTCTAAGCATAAAAACTCATAAAACATGCAAAGAACATAAACTTAAACATGCTAACTATCATAATAACTCTAATTAAAAATAAAGAAAGAAAAAAACTTACTTGAACCGAAGAATCTTCCAGTCCTCCCTCCAATCTACAAGCTTTTCTCAAACTTAGCAAGCTCTTCCATGTTCCAAAGAGCCACCCACCCAAGTGTGTAGCCTCCAAATGTGCACACACCAAAGCCAAAACTCAACGGCAAGACTACGCCTTGAGTGAACGGGTATTTTGCCCTTGGTGTTAGCCTAGGCAAATACCTCAAAACTTTTAACTTGAGATTCCTCTAGTCAATTAGACTTAAGGATCCTCAAAATCAGTGGCTTACTCTTAAACTTTAGAGTTGCTCACTTATATAAACCCAAGATATGAAAGGTTTTTGGTGTAAAAATTTATAAAGAATTCTTTGGGTTTATATAGGTGCTCCAAAGACAACAAAATTAATTAAGAATCTGATGTGGGATAAATGTTAATTAAATCTTAGCCATTGGATCTTAATATAGTGGTTTAATGAGATTATAAAATCATAATAAGAGTTTGGACCGAATTGGAATTCAAAACAAATAAAAAAATAAAAAAATAAAAAATTAAATAAATTTTCTATTCATATATTTTTTCTTATTCATTTTTCCAATTCCCAAATTGCCCCTATCGTCATTCACCAATCCCTAAGCCACTCTAGAACCTCATAAATGATTTGTTAATATTAAAACACATTGAACCATTTATGAACAATTCCTACAGCAATCATATATGTTGTTAAATTTGTATTGTGCACTGTTAACCATTGATTTCAACTTTGTTGTGTGTGACCTTTTGGGTTCCCCTCAAGTTGGACATGAAATGAATTGTGATAATTTAATCGAACATAAATTATCCTCCGATCAGATGGTCGTTCAATTTCAATGACCAAGGTTGACATCTAGCAACATGCCAAGACCTCCAAATGAGAAGAAAATATATATACCCATTATGTATGCGGTTTACATATGATACGGTCCCTCAGCTCACTGTATCCCCACTGTTTGACCTAGGGTATGGAAAATGTCTACCCATATAGTCAAAGGTATTATGTTGATAGTGTCATGAATTGTGCTAACCCAAGAATCTCACATGATTCTTCTGCTGCGGCCACAGTCTCAAACACTGATCACACATATCAACCCGCGAACTGGAATACTACTCTTATAAGAAAATATTATCCGAGAGAGTGGCGATTCTATGTTGTATCTTTACAAACTTCATGTGTTTCAACAAATGACCCAATCATACCCTTATGACCAGATCTTTTGAACCGAGGAAATAGAATGTCAAAGTCATTTGATCCATACATAAGATTGTAAGGACCTCAAGTCTAAGGACTATTTATACAATCAATACATGAAAGTTCTCACAGAAAAATGGGATAAACACTCCATGTGAAAACTTTCGGTGGTCAGTTCGATGAACATGAGCAACCAATGCATCCATATGATACACCAAACGGATGGATCTCCGCTAGTAGCCTATGAGATCGGCTACCCCACTTAAGGGCAGATCATATCATCATGCTAGTCTCTCCGCTTTGTGAACATCCAGATTATTCACAAAACTATGACTAGGAATATTTAAGAGTAATGATTCTCATAAGGCGTGGAAGCCATCATCTTATTACTCCAAGGGCTTTATTACAGTGTTTGATGATTCATATAATTTTTGTAAGACAAGTATAATAAAGATTGCCATTTTATTAATTAATAAAAATATTACAAATACATGTACATATAGCCCATCCACAAGTTAGGTATATGGCATATCCCTAACAATCTCTCACTTGCACTATAGCCAACTAGTATGAATCTGGACACCATACTCTTGGGTGTACCTATCATGATTTTGTTGAGTCAGCCCTTTTGTTAAGAGAATCTGCAAGATTATCTTCTGTGGGTATTTTCTCTATAATAACTTCTTTTCTCTCAACAATCTCCTTGATGATATGAAATCGCCTGAGTACTGTTCGGAAGCAGCCGCGAGTGCGCAGCGGAAAATCAAAATTGTTATGCCACTTTCCCTTTGCCCAATACCCATTTTTTTTTATTATTCTACAAGCCTAGGCATATTACTATATATTCTAAGCATAAAACTCATAAAACATGTAAAGAACATAAACCTAAACATGCTAACTATCATAAGAACTCTAAATAAAATAAAGAAAGAAAAAGACTTACTTGAACCATAGACTCTTCCAGTCCTCCCTCCAATCTACAAGTTTTTCTCGAACTCAGCAAGCTCTTCCACGTTCCAAAGAGCCACCCAAGTGTGTGGCCTCCAAAGATGCATACACCAAAACCAAAACTCAACGGCAAGACCACGCTTGAGTGCACAGGTATTTTGCCCTTGGTGCTAGCCTAGGCAAATACCTCAAAACTTTTAACTCGAGGTTCCTCTAGTCAATTAGACTTAAGGATCCTCAAAATCAGTGGCTTACTCTTAAAATTTAGAGTTGCTCACTTATATAAACCCAAGATATGAAAGGTTTTGGGTAAAAATTTGTGAAGAATTCTTTGGGTTTATATAGTGCTCCAAAGACAGCAAAATTAATTAATAATCCGATGTGGGATAAAAGTTAATTTAATCTTAGCCATTGGATCTTAATTTAGTGGTTTAATGAGATTATAAAACCTTAATAAGAGTTTGGGCCGAATTGGAATTCAAAATAAATAACAAAAAAAAATTTACTATTCACATTAAAATTCACTTGAATATTTTTTTTTTGTTTTTCCAATTCCCAAAATGCCCCCATCGTCATTTACCAATCCCTAAGCCACTATGGAACCTTATAAATGATCTGTTCAATAATTAAACACATTGAACCATTTATGAACAATTCATACAGCAATCATATATGTTGTTATATTTGTACTGTGCACTGTTAACCATTGATTTCGACTTTGTTGTGTGTGACATTTTAGGTTCCCCTCAAGTTGGACATGAAATGAATCGTGATAATTTAATCGAACATAAATTATCCTCCTATAAAATGGTCGTTCGATTTCAATGACCAAGGTTGACATCTAGCAACATGCCAAGGCCCCCAAATGAGATGGAAAGATATATATACCCATTCTGTACGTGATTTACATATGATACGGTCTCTCGTCTCACTGTATCCCCACCTGTTGACCTAGGGTACGGAAAATATCCATCCATATGGTCAAATGTATGATGTTGATAGTGTCATGAATCGTGCTAACCAAGAATCTCACATGATTCTTCCATTATGGCCACAATCTCAAGCACTGATCACACATATCAACCCGCGAACTGAAATACTACTATTGTAAGAAAATATTATCCGAGAGAGTGGCGATTCACTGTTGTATCATTACAAACTTCATGTGTTTCAACAAATGACCCAATCATACCCTTATGACCGGATCTTTTGAACCAGGGAAGGAGAATGTCAAAGTTATTTGATCCATATATAAGATTGTAAAGACCTCAAGTCAAAGGACTAGTCATATAATCGATACATGAAAGTTCTCACAGACACATGGGATAAACACTCCATATGAAAACTTTCGTCGGTCAGTTCGATAGACATGAGCAACTCATGCATCCATTTCATACACCAAGCCGATGGATCTCCGCTAGTAGCCTATGAGATCGGCTACCCCACTTAAGGGCGGATCATATCATCATGCTAGTCTCTCAGCTTTATGAACGCCCAGATTATTCACAAAACTATGACTAGGAATATTTAAGAGTAATGATTCTCATAAGGCGTGGAAGCCATCGTCTTATTACTCCAATGGCTTTATTACAGTGTTGATGATTTATATAAGTTATGTAAGACACATATAATAAAGATTGCTATTTTATTAATTAATGAAAATATTACAAATACATATACATATAGCCCATCCACAAGTTGGGTATAGGGCATATCACTAACAATATCCCACTTGCACTATAGCCAACTAGTATGAATCTGGACCATATTATCGGGTGTGCCTATCATGCTTTTGTTGAGTCAGTCCTTTAGTCAGAGAATCTGCAAGATTATCTTCTGGGTATTTTCTCTATAATAACTTCTTTTCTGTCAAAAATCTCCCGATGAGATGAAATCGTGAGTACATGCCTGGATTTCTGGTGGGATCTTGGTTCCTTTGATTAAGCATTGGCGCCCGTGTTGTCACAGTACATCATGACGCCATTCTTTATCGCGGGAAGTACTTCTAGCTCTGTGATGAACTTCTTTATCCAGACTGCTTCTTTAGCTGCCTCAGATGCTGCAATATATTCGGCTTCAGTGGTGGAGTCCGTTGTAGTTGACTACTTTGAGCTTTTCAAACTTACAGCACCGCCATTTAAAGTAAACATATATCCTGTTTGCGATCTGCTGTCATCCCTATCGGTCTGAAAGCTCGCATCACAGTAACTAATGACTTTCATCTCAGAATAATCTACGTATATCAAAAACACATCCTTTGTTCTTCTCAGCTACTTGAGGATTGTTTTGACAGCTGCCCAGTATTGCTCATCAGGATTTGCCTGATACCTGTTTTTTATGCTAAGAGCATAAGAGACATCAGGTCTTGTACATAGCATGGCGTACATGATCGATCCTATTACTGAAGCATAAGGGATCCTACTCATACGCTCTCTATCTGAAGGAGTTTGTGGACATTGCTCCTTAGATAATTTGATTCCATGACAAGTAGGTAAATTACCTCTTTTGTATATTCTAACTTCTGGAGGCTTGCTTGAGTCCATAAACGGATCGTTTAAGCTTGCATACTTTATTATGATCATCCTTAGATGCAAACCCCTCAGGTTGTGTCATATAGACTTCCTCTACGAGGTTCCCATTAAGGAAACTGTTTTGACATCCATCTGCCAAATCTCATAATTAAAGTGTGCATCCAGTGCCAGTAAAATTCGAATGGATTTTGGCATTGCAATAGGCGAGAAGGTTTCGTCATAGTCCATTCCTTGGATTTGTCTATAACCTTTCGCCACCAACCTAGCCTTATAGGTTTGGATGTTGCCTTCTGCATCAGTTTTACGCTTGTAAATCCACTTGCAGCCTATGGGCTTTATCCCTTCAGGTGTATCTACCAAGTCCCAGACTAGATTCTGATACATAGAGTCTATTTCGAATTTCATGGCCTCAAGCCACTTGACTGAATCAATGTCACGCATTGCTTCATCATAACTGGTGGGATAGTCATTATCAATGACCTGATCATGTTCCTCATCAATATGGAAACCATATCTATCAGGCTTATGTCTTTCCCTACCAGACCTTCTGAGTTCATAACCTTGTGGTTGTTCCGTCGCTGTCCTTTTGAGGGGCCTGGGGTTTAGTTCTATGTTAGTTTGTTCTTCTCGTACCTCATCGAGGTCAAGTCTACTCCCACTATATTTCTTGAGAAGGAATTCATTCCCTAGAAATTTAGCATTTCGTGAGATAAATGTTCTTTGTTCATTTGGGACGTAGAACACGTATGCTCTTGAGTTCAAGGCATATCCTACAAACTTATATTTAACTGCCCTATCATCCAATTTGTTAGTTTCTGTAAGCTCTGCATATGTTTTACATCCCCAAACTCTTAGATAACTAAGACTAGGACGTTTCCCAGACCAAAACTCATATGGTGTTTGACTAACAGTCTTGGAAGGAACGTGGTTTAGTAATAGTGTTGCAGTTCTAAAGCAAGACCCCAAAATGAAGAGGTAGGTAGATCCATGCCTGGCATCATTGATCAGACCATATCTAATAATGTCTGATTTATCCTTTCGGAGACCCCATTATGCGGTGGAGTTCCCGCAGGAGTCCACTGGGAAACAATGCCATTTTCTCTCAAGTAATCTTGAAATTCGTTGCTTAAGTATTCACCACCTCGGTCAGACCTTAGTGACTTAATACTTTTATTAAGCTGGTTTTCTACTTCAGCCTTGAAGTCTTTGAATTTCTCAAAGGCTTCAGATTTGTACCGCATAAGGTACACATACCCATATCACGAATGATCATCGATAAATGCAAAGAAGTAGGAGAATCCACCTCTAGCGGTGACTGACATTGGTCTTCATACATCAGAGTGTATGAGTTCTAATGTCTCCGCTGCATGCTGTCTTTTACCTTTGAAGGGTAATTTGGTCATTTTACCAAGTAAACAAGACTCACAAGTTCCGTAAGGTTTATATTTAAAGGGTTTGAAATACCCATCCTTATGTAGCTTAGTTAATCTTGTTTCATTGATATGACCTAAGCGACTGTGCCATATAAGTGATTCATTGAGATTATTCGAGTTAACGTTGTATATATTAGAGGTTGAACATTCTTTGTTAGTTTGTAAGATATAGATACCATTATTCAAAATACCATCTCCATATTTTATTTCATTGAAATAAAAAGAACATTCATTACAACTTATTAGGCATGAAAAGCCTTTATTACATAAAGAAGAAATTGAAATGATGTTCTTTACTAGAGAATGTACACAACACAATCTTCTAAGTTTAAAACTAAACCATTCGGTAAAACTAATGAATAAGTCCCCACGCACAATGCAGCCAATTTTATTCCATTACCCATGCGTAAGTCAACCTCCCCATGACGGAGTCTCCTACTGTTTCTTAGACCATGCACATTGTTACATAAGTGAGTCCCACAACCGGTGTCAAGCACCCAACTAGAAGGTTCAGATTTTAGAGAATATAGTTCAATCATATACAACATACCTGAATCATTGGGCTTCTTGGCCTCTTGGGCTTCCCTAGCTTCCTTGGCTTTCAAGGATCTGCAATATTTCTTCCAATGACCATTCTTTCCACAAAAGAAACATTTCCCCTTTCCCTTTTTCTTCTCCACATTACCATTGGCTTTAGGTGATCTGGAGCCTTGGCCTTGCCCTTATATTTCTTTGGGCCTCGTGGCTTCAGGTCCATACCCGTAAGCATGACGGAGGTTTTAAGCTCTGGTTTCAAGTACTTCTCTGCTTGCTTTATCATATTGTGCAATTCTGCTAAAGTAGTTTCTTTATCAGACAGATGAAACTGCATAATAAAGTTAGAGAATTATTTTGGTAAGGATTGAAGAATTAGATTGTGACATATCTCATGATCCATGATGAACCCGAGGTTGGCCAATTTTTCAATGTGGCCAATCATCTTATGCACATGTCCACTAACAGATCCTTCATTATACCTTGTTTGGAATAAGACACATGACACTTGGAATCTCACGGTATGAATGGAAGTTGCATACAACTCCTTCAAGTGAAAGATGATGGTTTGAGCATCCATATCTTCGTGAGCTTTCTGAAGTTTGTCCGACATAGAGCCAAGCATTATGCAAACTGCTTGCTCATCATCATTGACGTGTTTCTTCCAAGCATCAAATGTATCATGGTCAGCATCTTCTGCGGGTTTAGGGGGAAATGGTCTTTCAAGAACATAGAAAATCTTTTCTTATCGTAAGACAATTTTAAGGTTTCTAAACCGGTCATTGTAGTTGTCCCCTTTGAGCTTATGCTCATCAAGGATGGAACAAAGTGATACTCTGTTTTCCATTTGAATGTTTGTGAAATATTTTAACCCACCTGTTAAGAGAAAATGTTAAAATTAGGAATATGTTTTCATTAATATTTCATAATAACATGGGTTTTAATATTATAAAGTTGCTTCCACTCAATTGTTTTAAAATTTTAAGCAAATCGCATCAACCCCAATATGATGGATTTCTTATGGGCAAGGATCCCATTATCATCATTTCATAACTCCAACTAGGGCTGGTCGTTATAAAATAAGATAATTAGGTTGGTTCCCAACCAAATTATGATATAACTCACAATTCCTTGATCATTGGGTTGGGCAATCAAACATGCCATAACTTATGCTAGTCCTTGTGGACACCCAATCTTTGCCACAAAGTTATAAGACCACGCCTAAGGGTCGCTGCCTCTTATGACTCAGAAAAGTCAAACCATTGTCAATAGTACGATTTATGGACAAATTGGTATTGGTCAATCTGGCAAAGCCTAGTCCTGCCAATACGATTTAAGCCCTTTGGGTCTATACTTTACAATGGGAGGCAAATTTTAGACTTAAATTATTATTGAGGATTTTAGTAAGATTAAGTGAATATTTTTCAAATGGATTCCTCCATTGAAAATTCCCCAGAGGGAGGGTGGAGCGAACTCTCTTAAATACCCTTACCTCTTAGGCTCTTATTGCCTTGGTGACAGGAATAAACAATATATCCTCCAAATTAGTCCAACACTTTAATATGCTTTAAGGTAAGATTTGAGTAAATGATTATCTAAATGTCTTCACAGCTTTTCCTTTTGGCTACAAAAAGGTCGTGAGTGATGGAAGACACCAAATCATTAGCTAACTCTAGTAATACCTTTGGTTAAATTAACTTTAGTTTGGAAAGTTTTATTAACCCCTTGGTCCCAACCCACTTGTATCTTTTATAATGTCTTTTATTATAAACAAGTGATTTATATTTATTAGCCTTAAAGGTAATAAATCTCTAAGTTCATCACGTAATAATTAATTAGCTAAGGGATAAGCAATACACTCTCTATTTCTTAGAAAGTCTCTAGATGCTTGCACCCTAAAATAATCATGCCAATTCTAATCATACATAGAATCATCAAGCATATGAGTTTTAATATGTTGGAATTATTTTAAGCATTAAATAACTTTGATTAATATTTAATTTTGATATTGCATTTTATTTTATTCAAATAAATTTACTATTCACATTTTTCTCCAGACGCGTGAACTTTAAATGCAATTTCACAATTCAAATCTTAACCAAATCATGCAAAACTTGTGCCTAAAATTAAGTTCAGGGTGTTTGCTTTCCAACGAGATTTTAAACACCCCATTTTCGAGATCAAATGAGTGAGAACTAATCAAAACTCATAAAACATGCAAAGAACATAAACCTAAACATGCTAACTATCATAAGAACTCTAAATAAAATAAAGAAAGAAAATAACTTACTTGAACCGTAGACTCCTCCAGTCCTCCATCCAATCTACAAGTTTTTCTCAAACTCAGCAAGTTCTTCCACGTTCCAAAGAACCACCCAAGTCTGTGGCCTCCAAAGATGCACACACCAAAGCAAAAACTCAACGACAAGACTACGCCTTGAGTGCACAGGTATTTTACCATTGGTGCTAGCCTAGGCAAATACCTCAAAACTTTTAACTCGAGGTTCCTCTAGTCAATTAGACTTAAGGATCCTCAAAATCAGTGGCTTACTCTTAAAATTTAGAGTTGATCACAACTCGAGGTTCCTCTAGTCAATTAGACTTAAGGATCCTCAAAATCAGTGGCTTACTCTTAAAATTTAGAGTTGATCACTTATATAAACCCAATATATGAAAGGTTTGGTGTAAAACTTTATGAAGAATTCTTTGGGTTTATATAGTGCGCCAAAGACAACAAAACTAATTAAGAATTCGATTTGGGATAAAAGCTAATTTAATATTAGCCATTGGATTTTAATTTAGTGGTTTAATGAGATTATACAACCCTAATAAGAGTTTGGACCGAATTGGAATTCAAAACAAATAACAAAAAAAAATTACTATTCACGATACTATTCATGTGAATAGTAAAATTTTTTGTTTTGTTTTTTTTTTTATTCCAATTCCCAAAGTGCCCCATCGTTATTTACCAATCCCTAAGCCACTGTGGAACCTCATTAATGATCTGTTCAATAATTAAACACATTGAACCATTTATTAACAATTCTTACAGCAATCATATATGCTGTTATATTTGTACTATGCACTGTTAACCATTGATTTCGACTTTGTTGTGTGTGTCCTTTTGGGTTCCCCTCAAGTTGGACATGAAATGAATCGTGATAATTTAATCGAACATAAATTATCCTCCGATCAGATGGTCATTCGATTTCAATGACCAAGGTTGACATCTAGCAACATGCCAAGGTCCCCAAATGAGAAGGAAAGATATATATACCCATTGTGTATGCGATTTACATATGATATGGTCCCTTGTCTCACTGTACCCCACCTATTGACCTAGGGTACGGAAAATATCTATCCATATGGTCAAAGGTATGATGTTGATAGTGTCATGAATCGTGCTAACCCAAGAATCTCACATGATTCTTCCGTTGTGGCCATAGTCTCAAGCACCGATCACACATATGAACCCGTAAACTGGAATACTATTATTATAAGAAAATATTATTCGAGAGAGTGGCGATTCTCTGTTGTATCTTTATAAACTTCATGTGTTTCACAAATGACCAAATTGTAATGAAAGTTCTCACAAACACATGGGATAAACCTCCATATGAAAACTTTCGACGGTCAGTTCGATGGACACGAGCAACTCATGCATCCATGTGATACCCAAGCGGATGGATCTCCGCTAGTAGCCTATGAGATAGGCTACCCCACTTAAGGGCGGATCATATCATCATGTTAGTCTCTCTACCTTGTGAATGTCCAAATTATTCACAAAACTATGACTAGAAACATTTAAGAGTAATGATTCTCATAAGGCGTGGAAGCCATCGTCTTATTACTCCAAGGGCTTTATTACAGTGTTGATGATTCATATAAGTTATGTAAGACACGTATAATAAAGATTATCATTTTATTAATTAATGAAAATATTACAAATACATGTACATATATCCAATCCATAAGTTGGTTATAAGGCATATCTCTAACAAGTACATGCTTGGATTTCTGGTGGGACCTTGGTTCCTTTGATTGAGCAATGGTGCCCGTGTTGTCACAGTACATCATGACGCCATTCGTTTTCACGGGAAGCACTTCTAGCTCCGTGATGAACTTCTTTATCCCGACTGCTTCTTTAGTTGCCTCAGATGCTGCAATATACTCGGCTTTAGTGGTGGAGTCCGCTGTAATTGAATATTTTGAGCTTTTTCAACTGACAGCTCCGCCATTCATAGTAAACAGATATCCTATTTGCGATCTGATGTCATCCTATCGGTCTGAAAGCTCGCATCACAGTAACTAGGGGTGTGCGTGGGTTGGATTGGGCCGGTAAAGGCCAATATTTCTATCCAATCCGTCACTAGCGGGTTGGGAAAATTCCAATCCGCTACCAACCCACCAAAGTCTAAATCCGGCAGATTGGTTACAAATTTTGGCGTTTTCAACTCAACGGGTTAGGCGGGTTGACATTAACATTTTTTTTTAATTATCACAAATTACAATTGTTTGATAATCTCAAAATATAACTAATGCACACAAAAAACTAAAGGTAGATTTAATTGAATAATCTCAATTCCAACACAATATTAGGTGAATTGAAGACCGATTTTGTTTAGGGAATTGATGATTGATTAGCTGTAAAAATTTATTAGGTGAATTGATTAACTTTAAATACTTAACAATTTCAACTAATATATATATATATATATATATATATATATATATATATATATATTATGTATGTAAAATTATTAATTAAGCGGGCGGGTCGGGTTTTAGTGGGTTGGCATTTTTTCAATCCGTAACCCAATCCAATTCGCAATTTTAGGGATCTAACCCACCCAACCCAAACCACCTAACTTAATGACCCACACATGGCGAGCGGGTCGGTTGCGGATTGGACGGGTCGGCGGATTAAGCAGATATTTTGCACACCCCTAACAGTAACCAATGAATTTCATCTCAGAACAATCTCCGTATGTCAAAAACACATCCTTAGTTCTTCTCAGATACTTGAGGATTGTTTTGACAGCTATCTAGTGTTGCTCACCAGAATTTGCCTGATACATGCTCGTTATGCTAAGATCATAAGAGACATCAAGTCTTGTACATAGCATGGTGTACATGATCGATCATATTGATGAAGCATAAAAGATCCTAGTCATACGCTCGCTATCTGAAAGAGTATGTGGACATTGCTCCTTAGATAATTTGATTCCATGACAAGTAGGTAAATTACCTCTTTTGGAATCTTTTCAAAACTTTATCTATGTAAGTAGATTGAGAAAGTCCTAACAACCTCTTAGATCTATTACGGTAGATCTTAATGCCGAGGATGTAGGCTGCTTCTCCCAAATCTTTCATGAAGAAATTCCTTGATAACCATTGCTTGGTGGCTTGCATCATGAGAATATCATTCCCGATGATTAATATGTCATCAACATATAATACAAGAAATATAACAGCACTCCCACTACTTTTCCTGTAAACACAAGGCTCGTCTAAATTTTTGATCAAGTCAAATTCTTTGATTGTCTCATCAAATCGTATATTCCAACTTATGGAGGCTTGCTTGAGTCCATAAATGGATCGTTTAAGCTTGCATACTTTATTATGATCATCCTTAGATGCAAACCCCTCAGGTTGTGTCATATAGACTTCCTCTACGAGGTTCCCATTAAAGAAAGCTGTTTTGACATCCATCTGCCAAATCTCATAATCAAAGTGTGCAGCTAGTGCCAGTAAAATTCGAATGGATTTCATCATTGCAACAGGCGAGAAGGTTTCGTCATAGTCAATTCCTTGGATTTGTCTATAACCTTTTGCCACCAACCTAGCCTTATAGGTTTGGATGTTGCCTTTTGCATCAGTTTTACGCTTGTAAATCCATTTGCAGCCTATGGGTTTTATCCCTTCAGGTGCATCCACCAAGTCCCAGACTTGATTCTGATACATAGAGTCTATTTCGAATTTCATGGCCTCAAACCACTTGACTAAATCAATGTCAAACATTGCTTCGTCATAACTGGTGGGATCGTCATTATCAATGACCTGATCATGTTTCTTATCAATATGGAAACCATATCTGTCAGGCTCATATCTTTCCCTACCAGACCTTCTAAGTTCATAACCTTATGGTTTTTCCGTCGCTGCCCTTTTGAGGGGCCCGAGTTTAGGTCTATGTTAGTTTGTTCTTCTCGTACCTCATCGATGTCAAGTCTACCCCCACTATATTTCTTGATAAAGAATTTATTCTCTAGAAATTTATCATTTCGTGAGATAAATGTTCTTTGTTCATTTGGGACGTAGAACACGTATGCTCTTGAGTTTAAGGCATATCTTACAAACATACATTTAATTGCCCTATCATCTAATTTTTTAGTTTGTGTGAGCTTAACATATACGTCACATCCTCAAACTCTTAGATAACTTAAACTAGGACGTTTCCTAGACCATAACTCATATGGTGTTTGACTAATAGTCTTGGAAGGAACTTGGTTTAGTAGTAGTGTTGCAGTTTCTAAAGCAAGACCCCAAAATGAAAGAGGTAGATCCATGTTTGGCATCATTGATCGGACCTTATCTAATAATATTCGATTTCTCCTTTCGGAGACCCCATTATGCTGTGGAGTTCCCGAAGGAGTCCACTGGGAAGCAATGCCATTTTCTCTAAAGTAATCTTGAAATGCGTGGCTTAAGTATTCACCAACTCGGTCAGACCTTAATGACTTAATACTTTTATTAAGCTGGTTTTCTACTTCAGCTTTGAAGTCTTTGAATTTCTCAAAGGCTTCAGATTTGTACCGCATAAGGTACATATACCCATATCGCGAGTGATCATCGATAATGGTAATGAAGTAGGAGAATCCACCTCTAGCGGTAACTAACATTTGTCCGTATACATCAGAGTGTATGAGTTATAATGTCTCCGCTGCATGCTGTCTTTTACCTTTGAAGGGTAATTTGGTCATTTTACCAAATAAACAAGACTCACAAGTTCCATAAGGTTCATATTTGAAGGGTCTGAAATACCCATCCTTATGTAGCTTAGTTAATCTTGTTTCATTGATATGACCTAAGCGACTGTACCATAGAAGTGATTCATTGAGATTATTCGAGTTAACATTGTATATATTATAGGTTGAACATTCTTTATTAGTTTGTAACACATAGATACCATTATTCAAAATACCATATCCATATTTTATTTCATTGAAATAAATAGAACATTCAAATACAACATACCTGAAGCATTGGGCTTCTTGGCCTCTTGGGCTTCCTTAGTTTCCTTGGCTTTCAAGGATTTGCAGTCTTTCTTCCAATGACCCTTCTTTCCATAAAAGAAACATTTCCCCTTCCCTTTCCCTTTTTCTTCTCCACCTTACCATTGGGCTTTAGGTGATCTGGAGCCTTGGCCTTGCCCTTATTTTTCTTTGAGCCTCCAGGCTTCAGGTCCATACCCGTAAGCATGATGGAGGTTTTAAGCTCCGGTTTCAAGTCCTTCTCTGCTTGATTTATCAGATTGTGCAATTATGCTAAAGTAGTTTCTTTATTAGACAGATGAAACTGAATAATAAAGTTAGAGAAGTCTTTTGGTAAGGACTGAAGAATTAGATTGTGACCTATCTCATGATCCATGAAGAACCCGAGGTTGGCCAATTTTTCAATGTGGCCAATCATCTTAAGCACATGTCCACTAACAGATCCTTCCTTATACCTTGTTTGGAATAAGGCACATGACACTTGGAATCTCACGATATCAACGAAAGTTGCATACAACTCATTCAAGTGAAAGATGATGGTTTGAGCATCCATATGTTTGTGAGCTTTCTAAAGTTCTTCTGACATAGAGTCAAACATTATGCAAACTGCTTGCTCATCATCATCGACGTGTTTCTTCCAAGCATCAAATGTATTTTGGTCAGCATCTTTTGTGGGTTCAGGGGGAAATGGTCTTTCAAGAACATTTAAAATCTTTTATTGTCGTAAGACAATTTTAAGGTTTCTAAACCAGTCATTGTAGTTGTCCCCTTTGAGCTTATGCTCATCAAGGATGGAACGAAGTGATATTCTATTTGCCATTTGAATGTTTGTGAAATAGTTTAACCCACCTGTTAAGAGAGAATGTTAAAATTAGGGATATGTTTTCATTAATGTTTCATAATAACATGGGCTTTTAATATTATGAAGTTGCTCCCACTCAATTATTTTAAAATTTTAAGCAAATTGCATCAACCCCAGACAAGGATCCCATTATCATCATTTCACAACTTCGACTAGGGCTAGTCGTTATAAAATACGATAATTAGGTAGGTTCCCAACTAATTTATGATATAAATCACAATTCCTTGATCATTAGGTTGGGCAATCAAACATGCCATAGCTTATGCTAGTCCTTGTGGACACCCAATCTTTGCCATTAAGTTATAAGACCACACCTAAGGGTCGATGAGTCTTATGACTCAGAAAAGTCAAACCATTGTGAATAGTACGATTTAGGGACAAATTGGTATTGGTCAGTCTGGTAAAGCCTTGTCCTGCCAATTCGATTTTAGCCATTTGGGTCTATACTTTACAATGGGAGGGAAATTTTAGACTTCAATTATTATTGAGGATTTTAGAAAGTTTAAGTGAGTAACTGTCAAATGGATTCCTCCATTGAAAATTCCTCAGAGGGAGGGTGGAATGAACTCTCTTAAATACCCTTACCTCTTAGGCTCTTATTGCCTGGTGGGCAGGAATAAACAACAGATCCTCCAAATTAGTCCAACACTTTAAATATGCTTTAAGGTAAGCTTTGAGTAAATGATTATCTAAATGTCTTCACAGCTTTTCCTTTTGGCTATAAAAAGGTAGTGAGTGAAGGAAGACACCAAATCATTATCTAACTCTAGTAATACCTTTGGTTAAATTAACTTTAGTTTGGAAAGTTTTATTAACGCCTTGGTCCCACCCCACTTGTATCTTTTATAATGTCTTTTATTATAAACAAGTGATTTATATTTATTAGCCTTAAATGTAATAAGTCTCTAAGTTCATCACAGAATAATTACTTAGCTAAGGGATAAGCAATATATTCTCTAATTCCTTAGAAAGTCTCTAGATGCTTGCACCCTAAAATAATCATGTCAATTCTAATCATACACAGAACCATCAAGCATATGAGTTTTAATATGTTCAAATTATTTTAGGCATTAAATAACTTTGATTAATATTTAATTATGATATTGCATTTTATTTTAATCAAATAAATTTACAATTCATGTTTTTTACAGATGCATGAACTTTAAATGAAATTTCACAAATCAAATCTTAACCAAATCATGCAAAACTTGTGCCTAAAAGTAAGTTCAGGGTGTTAGCTTTCCAATGCGCTGTTACACACCCAATTGCGAGTTAAAATGAGAAGAACTAATCAAAACAAATACGGCGCACTGATACCACTGTTGGGAAGCGGCCACGAGTGCGCAGCGGAAAATTAAAAATTATGATGTCGCTATCCATTTGCCCAAGACCCATTTGTTTTGATTATTCTACAAGCCTAGGCATGTTACTATATATTCTAATCATAAAAACTCATAAAACATGCAAAGAACATAAACTTAAACATGCTAACTATCATAAGAACTCAAATTAAAAATAAAGAAAGAAAAAGACTTACTTGAACCGAAGACTCCTCCAGTCCTCCCTCCAATCTACAAGCTTTTCTCGAACTCAGAAAGATCTTCCACGTTCCAAAGAGCCACCCAAGTGTGTGGCCTCCAAAGGTGCCCACACCAAAGCCAAAACTCAACGGTAAGACTACGCCTTGAGTGCACAGTTATTTTGCCCTTGGTGCTAGCCTAGGAAAATATCTCAAAACTTTTAACTTGAGATTCCTCTAGTCAATTAGACTTAAGGATCCTTAAAATCAGTGGCTTACTCTTAAACTTTAGAGTTGCTCACTTATATAAACTCAAGATATGAAAGGTTTTGGTGTAAAAAATTTGTAAAGAATTCTTTTAGTTTATATAGGTGCTCCAAAGACAACAAAATTAATTAAGAATCCGATGTGGGATAAATGCTAATTAAATGTTAGCCATTGGATCTTAATATAGTGGTTTAATGAGATTATAAAACCCTAATAAGAGTTTGGACCGAATTGGAATTCAAATAAAAAAATAAAATAAATTTACTATTCACGTTTTTTTTTCTTATTCATTTTTCCAATTCCCAAAGTGCCCATATCATCATTCACCAATCCATAAGCCACTTTGGAATCTCATAAATGATCTGTTCAATAATTAAACACGTTGAACCATTTATGAACAATTCCTACGACAATCATATATGCTGTTAAATTTGTATTGTGCACTGTTAACCATTGATTTCGACTTTGTTGTGTGTGACCTTTTGGGTTCCCCTCAAGTTGGACATGAAATGAATCGTGATAATTTAATCGAACATAAATTATCCTTCGATCAGATGGTCGTTCAATTTCAATGACCAAAGTTGACATCTAGCAACATGCCAATGCCCCCAAATGAGAAGGAAAGATATATATACCATTATGTATGCAATTTACATATGATACGGTCCATCACCTCACTGTATCCCCACCGTTTGACCTAGGGTATGGAAAGTGTCTACCCATATAGTCAAAGGTATGATGTTGATAGTGTCATGAATTGTGGTAACCCAAGAATCTCACATGATTCTTCCGCTGCCGCCACAGTCTCAAGCACCGATCACACATATCAACCCGCGAACTGCATTGCTACTCTTATAAGAAAATATTATCCGAGAGAGTGGCGATTCTCTGTTTTATCTTTACAAACTTCATGTATTTCAACAAATGACCCAATCATACCCTTATGACCGGATCTTTTAAATCGGGGAAGGAGAATGTCAAAGTCATTTGATCCACACATAAGATTGTAAAGGCCTCAAGTCTAAGGACTAGTCATACAATCGATACATGATAGTTGATTTATATATATATATATATATTTATATTATTTCCAATATTTAAACAACAATCAAATTGCTTCACCCTTTTGTTTCAACGTGAACATATGTATATATAAGAATGAGATTTGTTTCAATTGGATCCCAATACAATAAGGTCAATCCAATATCTCTCCAAATCAAATTTGGTCTCCTAAAAAATCTTTCCAAAATAAATTAGGATACTTAATCAAATTAAAAATCATAATTAAATAAAGACTTCCCTATTGAATCTTAATTAGGACTCTAATTGATTTGGGTGCTAGCCTACTAAATTAAAACTCAATAGTTTAAATTTTATTTTGGCCCAATAATTAATTAATAATTAATTAATTAATTTAACTTACTTAATTTTAATTAACAATTAATTAAAATTACATTTAATTAAAATTAATTTTTCAATATAAATATCAAATATCTAGTTATACAATTAAATCCAATTTCTTATTTCGAATCAAATTAGTATTTTTCGAAATATCCTGAATATCCTAATCTAACTAGGAAATGCCAAAATAATCATTTATTAACTTTCAATAAACATCATTGAATTTATAACATATACGAGAACTATATTATGCGACCGTCCTAGGTTCATTATTGAGAAGCAGTTGAATATATTAACTCTTTAATATTTCATCTCTATGATATTCCACAGACCATGGGTAATTGCCTAGAAGCAAGCCATGACCCCTAGTCGATGAATGAAGTGAGAAAACATATGAACCTGATAAAATACACTTCGAGCATGTCATCTCATTCCTTCCGATATTTATGTTTTTTTATCGAGTCTGGGATCATGGTAAGGTCAAATCCTCATACTCGACATATCTTTAAACTATATCTTGTGGATTTGATATCTCTAAGATATCAACTGGTTTGGTCAAAGACTTATATCCATAACTTTGAGTTTCCTTGAAACATCTCTAACTTTTATTATCAAAGTTATCGGATCCCATCTTGAAGCGTACGTGACTTCGTATGTCAATCGCTCAAAGCCATCTAACATTTATTCAAAGGACGTTAATAGTCGAATGAGGATATACTAGTGAACCAAGAGTATTATCGCAGATGTCATCATATGATCTCAGGTCAGAGGTGTTGGACAATTATGACCCATAGCGTCACTATTTGTACAGATCATTGTGTTGTTGTATAAATTAACTATGTGACAAAGGAGATTGCATTCTTATCATTTGTGATTAGATCACCTAGATGTATAAATGATGAGAGGTCCATATGATTTGTTCCTGAACTGAGAAAGATATGAGACAGTATCAGTCCATGAAGGATAAATCATTAAATATCCCTAGTCAGAGTATTATCGAGATTGGACATCGATAAATACATAAAAGACTAGTATTACACTTGTGCGCGTTGTGAGGGCACAACATCATAGTTCTCATATATTTGGGTATAGGATACTCATGCAAGTGTAATAGGAGGTTGTGTTTTACCGATGGTACGGGAAACAGCTTCGATCTGGATTAGACCCCTTCGGAATTCCATTGGTAGTATGACTATGTGTCTATGGAAGTCCGAAATCAGGGTAGGTGTATTTGGTCTTAACCTGAGACTTGCACCGCTAATACTTGCGACAATCAATATATTTTGGTTGAGGTCGTCCAGGGCTTTAACAGGTTCTGTGTACGCCAATACTGGGTATATTGAGAATCGTAGTGTGTTGGGTGTGATGTAAAGACGGAAGTGTCATTCCAGTCATATGGAGATGATGGTCACGTAAGATACGGTACTGGTTCTCTTAAGTACTGCAGTCATTGGGATAATATGACTAGGTCATAGTTATCTGATATAGAGACTAGTTACCAGACATCCGACATGTGCTTCGTATATGGCAGACACAATTCGAGCTCCAAGTCTAGCACGTTATCATCCGATACTGGATCGAAATATGCAATACCACGTATACTACGCCTGATATAGATCGCTTATTCCTGTAAGCATGTTTCTGGAGAATTGGGTAGGCATGGCATTTTGCTAGAAGCCAACCTTGTCTTATGAATCGGTGTAAACGTAGTACGAGGTACTTACGTGTTCGGATAGTCCGTCGACTCGATTTACTGCCAATATTTCCGGAGATCTCATGGGTCACGCCCTGAAGATTCACCGATGACGTATGACTCGCACTTTAATTAATCTGGGATTAATTAATAAGAGAGAAAATGATCTGGGATTAATTACGGAGATATTTTATCTGGGATAAAATATCAATTTAAGAGTGAGAACGATTAATTTGGAATTAATCGGTAAATTAATATATTTGATATATTAAACGAAATTAGATTTCGACGCGGAATTAAAATTAGATTTTAATTCGGGCCAATGAATTAATTTAGAATTAATTCGTTAGCGACGTGAATAGTGATTTCGCTAGGCGTAATCTTTTAATTATGACGCAACAGAAAATTTGTTAATTTGGAATTAGCGAACCCGAGCCCGGGATTATTTACGAGCGCATTGGCATTTCAAATTCGAGTGCGGCACTCAAGTCAAATCAAGCGTCAAATCATTAGTCACATCAAGCGTCAAATCACATATGACTTTGAGTGATGTGACATTTGAGAGATTGATGTAAGTTAATTTGAGATGATGGCAAGGAATTTAATGCTTGCTTTTGGAAATTAAAAAAAGTGGTATAAGTTTTATTAATTTTGGAAATTATAAAACCTAATACAATTTTTTCATTTCCCACTCATTCTCCTCTTTCATTTTCGGTATAGGCTTTTGGAGCCAAAACCCATCTTCATCTCTCTCACGGTCTCAAGACTTATTTCTTCTTCTGGTTTCAGTTTTCACCGTGAAACACAAGGAGGAAAATGATGATTTGTGGCAAATCATCAACTGCTAGCACACTCATGGAGGAATACCAAGGTGATAGGGAAGTGAGTTCGTGAGCATGGAAGTTTATCTCAAAGCTTGGAGCTTCAAAGGACATCAATGGCCGATTCTTGGAGGAGGAACACCACCCACACCGAGCAGTCCACTACCATTGCCGAGCTTCACCTTTTGGAGGAGGGCAGTGCATTTTTATTCATCACCAAATGCATCTCTACCGATCAATGTGAGTTATTCCGCACCTCATTTGGTTGTATTTACACTTATTTCATGCTTAATCTATGATCTTGGGACTTGATTTAAGCTCAACAATGGTATCTTGAGCTATTGATTGCATGAAATTGATTTTAGGGCTAAAATTGGGCAAAACGAATTTGGGCATTATTTGATGAAATTGGATTGATGAATATGCTTAATTGATGTTTAATTGATGATTGATTAGATCAATTTGAAGAAATTTTTGTTTGGAATATTTCCCCAATTTGGCTTATGTTGGCCGAAAATTAGAACCCTAAAATTGTCTTGGATTTTGACTTTTTTGATCATTGGATGTGTTAGAAATCATTAGGTGATATTGATTTTATGTTTGATTGGTTTCAATTAGATTGAATTTGATTTGGGCATATTTTTTCCCCTTTGGCCGAGACTTTAGCATGTGTTAATTGGGTTTGATTTTGATCAAATTATGTTGGACATGATTCCTTCATGATAAGCATGATTAATTGGACAAATTTGGTGTTTTGGAAATATTGATTTGGGTAATTGATAATGCTATACACTTTATTTAATTGAATTGAAAAATTGGATTTTGTAATTTAATTAATTGGGTCTTAAATTGGATTTGGGATTTTAAAGTTGTTATTGGGCTTGTTGGGCTTTGTTGTTACAAAGTTAGGTTTAGGCGAAATTGGTTGGATCCAATTAGGCCCAAAACCGCTTCCAAATGGCCCAAATGCGACTAATGAACCTTTAAAGTTTAATTGGACCTAATGGGCCTAAATTGATTTCTGGGCTTATGGGGTAACTCCCGGATTGGATTTTGGTTATTCGGTTTGACCCGAGTTGACCAAAAGTCCACGCCTTAAAGAAATTAATTAAAAGTCCATTGGACTTTAATTAAATTAATATTGGATATTAATCGGGCTTTGAGACCCGTAACGATTAAATTCGGAATTTAAGTCGTAAAGGTTTATTTTATAAAGGGTAATATTTAATTTGGAATTAAATAGTGAATTAGAATTAAATGCGTATTAAATTGGATTTAATTATTCAATTTAATTTAATTCGAGAATTCGTACTTTGAGTACTTATTCGCAAAACGAGTTTGACTCAAACAAAATCAAATCGTTGTTTGAACATTGGATGATCACTAATTATCAGATTAATTAATTTGATTAGATTGATTGATAACATGCTTGTGTGAATACATGGTTGTGATGCATGAATAATGTATATCAGATGGATATTAGTCGGGTGTGGCAATTTTGGAAATTTTAATAAATTTGATTTATTAATTGGACCTGCGAGTCCAGTCTTATCTCTTATTTCTTTGTATTCCCTTCTCACATATTCCCCTCAATGTAAATAAGGTTTCTTTAGAAGTGTAGTGTAACTGGTAGAAGTAAATATATGTGCTAGCTGGAGAGAGAAAGAGAGAGATTTGATCTAGGATCAATGTAAGTATCCATCCGCATATCATTATTACTTTTACATACGCGCTTTATTATGTGTTTAGAATGCATGCTTAAGGGTGTATGATGATGAGACCTTAACAAAGATAATAAATTGGTTGCCAATTTGCACGCGAAAAACCCTCGCTAAATATTAAGTGTCTTTCTTTCCATTGAGTGATTCTCACTCAAGATCCGAGACGGCATTGGTTTGTTGGCCAAAGTCAAGGCCTTTGTCTGTCGAAGATATGTTTGAATCAGGAAGGCTTTGTTCCATATCAGTGTCTTGTCCAAGTTGTGGTTTGTTGGCCAAAGTTAAGACCACTTCTTGTCCATCGACATTGATTACGAAGCTTTCCATGGTCAATGGGTCGCGCTTGACTGGGATCACTAAGTTTGTTGTGCCAAAGCCAAGGCTTAGTTGATTCAGTGGAAAAAGGTTAGGTAATACATTGGATGTATTGGCATATATAAGATATATGTTTCGGACTTGGATGTCCCCCTACCGGATCTAGGAATTGGATTGGATCCAATCGATCTTAGAGATCTACCTAGTTAATTATCATACAATTTGTTGGCCAAAGTCAAGATTCTGTGATATTTAACAGGATCCTACCCCACTAGGAAACACAGTTTCCCGAGTACTCGACAGAGGGTTAGAGGCTCGCCGAAAAATAGTGGGAAGCAAGAATTGAATTTGCAATATTCGTTCAATTACTCGCCATACGCGCTCATTTCAAATATTTCGTCGATATCAATTACATGTTAGTTGGACTAATATTTAAATTGTTTTTTTATAAGCAGTTGGACTGTATTATAGTTGATTATATAATTGGATTATAGTAATCAATATATTTGAATTAATTAATTTCGATTTACAGTTGATTTTATAATTTGATTATAATAATCAATGTAATTGAGGTTAATTAATTTAAATTATATTTGATTGTATAGTTGGACTATAATAATCAATATAATACATAGGACCACAATCGTTGATTAAATAGTTGGACTATTAGAATCAAGATAAAATGAAAGATTAGGGTTTAAAACATAATCCTAGGTGAAAATGTATTTAAACGACAATATTTTTCATATTGGGAATAATATTTCAGGATGGTCCTGGAAATATAATAAGTTATTTTATTTGATAAAATAACATATTAGGCCTAAGTCTGGAGTTAAGCTAATAAGTGGAACATGATATTTGGAATATTCATGTAATCAAATAAAGTCTGCGAATCTAGTTTATTGGGCAAAGTGCCTAAAACATTATTTACTTGGTAAAAGTGTAAATGCCACCGATCTGATAGCCCTAGTTCATAGTGAAGCAAGTGGGCCCATGTCTAGCTAGGCTAGATGTGGATATGAATATTTCGTGACCTATACGGATGTGGCATCGCGTAATGGTTATGTGTTTCTTTTGAAGAACACAAATCGGAAACTTTTACAGTTTCGACACGAAATAGACATACAGATCGGCTACAATATTTTTTCGTCATGGTAAGACCGTAATGAAAAATACTCAAGCAATAAGTTTCTAAAATACTTGAAAGAGTAAAGTATTCTTTCAAAAGAGGACTCCTCCCGGAACACGTCAATTTGACGGTGTGTCCGAACCGAGTAACCGAATTTTGTTAGACATGATTAGGTTAATCATGAGTCGCTCTGAGCTACCATTTCCTTCAACGAATACGCATAAACAGTGCAGAACTTATTTAAAATAAGGTTCCATTAAAATCTGTTTGACAGATAACATATTAGATATGAACGGGAAGAAACCGGGTTTCACATGCCTATTAAATTTGGGAATTCTAGGCATATGTTTGGATGATACCAAACTAAAACCCAAATTGGATAAGTGCCAATTGTAGGATATCCTAGGGATACCAAAGTATCGTACTTATACAACTCACTTGAGAACAATTGGATTGTTGCTCACCATGCGGTTTTCCTGAGAGGAATACTGATATGCAGTGGTAGGTGGGAGGATAGTAAAACTCGATGAAAAATCGGAGTAATACTATTCCAGACATCGATTCCTAATGGAACACAAATAGTTCATCAATGATGAAACTATTACAATTAATCTTCGTATACACAAGAATCGCGTATGTCGAAGAGATTCAGAAAACAACCTGGGGTATGGGTTTCTGATCTCACCTCATAAAGATGTCTATCTTATTGAGGAATACCAACTGACTACGTATGAGGAAGTGATACAAGGTATTGACTCCCTATTATGACAATGTGTCATGAGTCCGAAATGGATTCCATGTATGTCAACAAGTTTGGATACTAGTTGATGTATCGCAAGGCATTGTGCCTAATGGTACTTTATAAGTCTTCAAGGAAGACATACATGGAAGGCAACATACCAACGTATAAAGCTAGGCTTTTAGCGGAAAGGTATCGTTATCAACATTGTGTTGATTACGATTCAACCTTTTACCTGTTGCCACAGTAAATCCATTTGGATAATGCTTGCTAATGCTGTATGTTTCATTTATGAAATATGACAGCTGGAATGGGAAAATCGCTTTCCTGAAAAGGAAACCTTTTGGAGGATGTTTATAACATCCTGTCGGTTTTATCGTACCAAAACTAGCAAACAAGGTTTGCAGGTTGATCGATCCATGTTTAGATTGAAGCAAGTAAAGGTTCTTGGAATCGTCGTTTTGATGTAATCATAATAGTTTATGATTTAATTTAAAACGAAAACATTCTTGTGTATATAAGAGGGTTAGTGGGAGCGCACTGACAGTGGATGTCCTATAAATAATGATAATGTGTCATTTCTTGGAAATTATATTCCCATAATAATCGGTGAAAGCTTGTCTTTCGAAAACTCTCCGAGAAATCGAACATTGAAAAATATACGCGACCTGGTGTCTCATACGCTTTGAGCATATGATTCACAATCAGGCCAATCCAAGTGATAGTCACTGGATTGATATTAAGAACATCCGTTAATATCTTAGAGATCTAAGGATGCTATCTTAAACTTTGGAGAAGAAGAACTTGAAGTGACTAGGATCACTACCACAAGTTTCCAACCGATAAAAACCGTACTATACAGTTTGAATAACGATACCGTGAGCTGGAAATCTTCCAAGCAAGATACTGTTACCGAATAAACAATAAATTCGGATTATTGCTGCAGCTGAGGCAGCAATAGAAGCCTTATAGGATCGATAAAATCTAATTAGATTAGATATAGTTCTCTTAGCAGCTGAGCTAGGCTTCAGCACATGCTAAAGAATTAATGGTCTCATCAACGATCCAGATAAATACTTCGATATTCATCTGATTCGTTCGGATCATACATCGTGGCGATGTGATGATCGAATAAATCACATCAGACGATATCATGAAAATCCGCTGACGAAAACCTTTTCTAAGCAATTTGAGCCAACCGTACATAGTTCGGGTGGTAGACACTCGAGTGACTGGCTATAGGCCAAGTGGGAGATTGTTGGACAATTATGACCCATAGCGTCTCTATTTGTACAGATCATTGTGTTGTTGTACAAATTAACTTTGTGACAAAGGAGATTGCACTCTTATCATTTGTGATTAGATCATCTAGATGTATAAATGATGAGAGGTCCATATGATTATTCCTGAACAGAATGATATGAGACAGTATCAGTCCACGAAGGATAAATCATTAAATATCCCTAGTCAAAGTATTATCGAGATTGGACATCGATAAATACGTAAAAGACTAGTATTACACTTGTGCGCGTTGTGAGGGCACAACAACATAGTTCTCATATATTTGGGTATAGGATACTCATGCAAGTGTAATAGGAGGTTGGTTTTACCGATGGTACGGGAAACAGCTTCGCTCTGGATTAGACCCCTTCGGAATTCCATTGGTAGTATGACTATGTGTCTATGGAAGTCCGAAATCAGAGTAGATGTATTTGGTCTTAACCTGAGACTTGCATCGCTAATACTTGCGACAATCAATATACTTTTGTTGAGGTCGTCCAGGGCTTTAACAGGTTCTGTGTACGCCAATAATGGGTATATTGAGAATCGTAGTGTGTTGGGTGTGATGTCAAGACGGAAGTGTCACTCCAGTCATATGAAGATGATGGTCACGTAGGATACGATACTGGTTCTCTTAAGTACTGCAATCATCGGGATAATATGACTAGGTCATAGTTATCCGATATAGAGACTAGTTACCAGACATTCGACATGTGCTTCGTACAGGGCAGACACAATTCCAGCCCCAGGCCTAGCACGTGATCATCCGATACTGGATCGAAATACGCAATACCACGTATACTACGCCTGATATAGATCGCTTATTCATGTAAGCATGTTTCTAGAGAATTGGGTAGGCATGGCGCTTTGCTAGAAGCCAACCTTGTCTTGTGAATCGGTGTAAACGTAGTACGAGGTGCTAACGTGTTCGGATAGTCCGACGACCCGATTACTGCCAACATATCCGGAGATCTCATGGGTCGCTCCCCGAAGATTCACCGATGACGTATGACTCGCCGTTTAATTAATCTGGGATTATTTAATGAGAGAGAAAATTAATTTGGGATTAATTACGGAGATATTTTATCTGGGATAAAATATCAATTTAAGAGAGAGAACGATTAATTTGGAATTAATCGGTTAATTAATATATTTGATATATTAAACGAAATTAGATTTCGACGCGAAATTAAAATTAGATTTTAATTCGGGCCAACGAATTAATTTAGAATTAATTCGTTAGCGACGTGAATAGTGATTTCACTAGGCGTAATCGTTAATTACGACGCAACGGAAAATTCGTTAATTTGGAATTAGCGAACCCGAGCCCGGGATTATTTACGAGCGCATTCGCATTTCGAATTCGAGTGCGTCACACAAGGCAAATCAAGCGTCAAATCATTAGTCACATCAAACGTCAAATAACATGTCACTTTGAGTGATGTGAAATTTGAGAGATTGATGTGAGTTGATTTGAGATGATGGCAAGGCATTTAATGCTGGCTTTTTGAAATTAAAAAAAGTGGTATAAGTTTTATTAATTTTGGAAATTATAAAACCTAATACAATTTTTTCATTTTCCACGCATTCTCTCTCTTTCATTTTTCGGTATTGGCTTTTGGAGCCAAAACCCATCTTCATCTCTCTCACGGTCTCAAGACCGATTTCTTCTTCTGGTTTCAGTTTTCACCGTGAAACACAAGGAGGAAAATGATTATTTGTGGCAAATCATCAAGTGCTAGCACTCTAATGGAGGAATACCAAGGTGATAGGGAAGTGAGTTCGTGAGCATGAAAGTTTATCTCAAAGCTTGGAGCTTCAAAGGACATCCATGGCCGATTCTTGGAGGAGGAACACCACCACACCGAGCAGTCCACTGCCATTGCCGAGCTTCACCTTTTGGAGGAGGGCAGTGCATTTTTATTCATCACCAAATGCATCTCTACCGATCAATGTGAGTTATTCCGCACCTCCTTTGGTTGTATTTACACTTGTTTCATGCTTAATCTATGATCTTGGGACTTGATTAAACTCAACAAGAGGATATGACGATACTAATGTATTATTCCGAATATCAATGACCTTAGATAATATTATCATGTGATCTTACGTTTCCGTGGTCGTGTTTGATATTTCATTCTACTAATGAACATCTATTGTGTGTGTCCTTATGATATATGACTCATCATCCATTCTATTAACATCATATAACAATCCAGGCGATACACAATAATAATGGTCAAGTGATATATCATTGTCCTGTATAACAATCACATTTTACCAAGAACTTAATTTAAGACATATAATATCGTTGACTCTCATAATCATAAATGTCTTTTGGATTAACGATATTCTTCTCACATAATGTCTCAGGACATACACATAAAATATGAATGTAATAATGTGTAGCTAAACAAATGCCTTTTATTAATAAATAATAAACTGTATTATAATGCCTTAAACCATTACATCCATAACTGAATTTAGGACATACACTTTAACACATAGTATATAATATTAAATACTGAGATGGTATGCGATGTTATAAATCAAAGAAAAGACTTCAAAACAGACGACTCTTTTTCTCTGTGATTCACAACAAAAGGTGGATCAACAGTAGCAAATTCAAGCAGTTCTTTGTTGCATTCAAATAAGGCCATGTCTTCCGGACTCAAAGACACCAATGCTTCTATTCCTGTACCATCTGCTGTGGGCAAAATCATAATTAAGTTCCGAATATCATAATTTGGGACGTTAAAATATATTGGCTTTCCCCATCCAAAGTCTGCTACTTTGTAACCTGGAAACCTATCCAAGCTGGAGAAAGTAAAGAAATCGATCTCCTCTCTTTCAAACTCATCTCTAATTGACTCTGGAATATTGAGGATACTCTTGGTTTCTTGTAAAATTTTTAGACCTGTTTCGGTAAATTCTTTCTTTGCTTTCCATAAAATATAAACCAAGTCTTGTAATTCCACCTCCTTCTCGCTCGTTTGGGCAGAAAAATAACCTACACAGTTGCCCACAGAGTCTAGGGGCAAGGGCGGCACCACCACCGTACGCATGTTCATCGCGTGTTCTAACATAGATGATCTTGAAAAGCCACGATTTGATGTTGATGCAGCCCTTGCACACTTCCAAATCAGAGCAGTCGAAGCATCGATGCGTGATGGTCTGGGAACGGTTGCACTAGAGACTTTAGCCTTAAGTTTATCAAGTTTTGTGGCATCAAACACAAACCTCTTCGTTTCAATACATTCACGTGGTGAAAAATGTACAGGCACAAGGACAAATGATTCACTTGGTGGAAAAGCAGATGCTTCTGCAACATATATGGGAAACTTAATTGACTCACCGCGAGCTACAGCAGCCCAACTATAAGGAATGTGGTGAGTGACAATGCATCAAGGAGCCTGTGCGAATAGCAAACTGCAATTGCCACTCCCCACATTTGAAAAAAGTAGCTTGAACAATTAGTAAGGGACCCTTGCCTGTTGCTTTCATGCTTTTTGTGCCAAACGGATGCAATTCACCTACTAATTTCTGATCAGGTTTTTGTGTAGATATTCAGACAAAAAGACAGTTGAACGAGCTTTAATGAATTCAACCCCTCGTCATTACATTCAATGGAGAAATCATCTTTGATTCTCCCAGCAATTGGATAGAATTTTGTGAGAGTTTCTGATAGGGATGACTTCAGACGTTGTGAAATTCCGATGGCATTGAGATCACCATCCATGGCGTTGTTCACTTTATAGAAAACAACACCGATCATATATACCGGATAAGTGATCTGGTCCAAGAGAGAAAATTTAAAATTTCTCAGGTGGGGAGGAGTTGGATTTGATGGTTTGATGATTTCTGTAGCCAATACTTGAACTTGTAGTGATCTTTTCATTTTACTCTAGTGACCTTTTTAACGGTAAGTAGACTACAAACCTGTCTGTCAAATAAAACTATCATATTTTTATATATACCAATGAGGATCCAATATATATTGAGAATATGAAGATCATCATTCACATAAAAAAAAAAATAAAATTGATAAGAAAACGTCCCACATCGATTGAAAATAAATCTTAAGTTGAGTGTGATAGGTAAATTATCTAACATAGGATTAACGTGCACACGATGAAGAAAATAAAAAACCTCCTAAAAATATAATAGATAGCTGAAAATCTCAGCATCTCAACACTCTTAATTATAGAAAAATAACTAATATTTATTAATAACTAGTAAGTATCAAAATATCACGACTATCGATTACTTACTGTCAATCCAATGCCCACCGTTCGCCTGTAAAATTTGTGCTGCTTGTTCTCAGTTGTTTGTAAGACAGTCGACCGTGCCATTGCAGCTCACTATTATATAGTGAAATTGAACAAAGCGTTATGACTAATATATCGAGTAAAATTTTGCTTCTATTTTGACTATTTAAGAGACTAGACACAGTCGGTAGATATTCCTTGGATAATAATGCACCACGCAAAGCAGCCAATTTTGTGTCCAAATTTTGCCACTATTTTTTTGACTATTTAATAACTGTATAAACTTATTTTTGTTTTTTTATTGTAACATAGATAAGGATGCAATATAAAAACGTTTCTTAAAAAAATTAACTGTATAAACTTTTTTTTTCATTGTAGCATAAATAAGCATGCAATATAAAAACTTTTCTCTTAAGACAATATGTCACGACCCCCTCCTTAGGGCGGGCCCAACCCTAGAAAGAGGTACGTGATCAACTTCAGCTCGAGCACTCTATATGCCAAATCAACCAATTTAAAACACACAATAATACATCATAAATTACAAACTCAATAAGTATACACAACCTTTATGGTTTAATACACAAGACTTTAAAAAAATGTAAATGACGACTCAAATGTCTGGACCAACCCGAAAATAAAACTGTGGCACGTGGATCCAATCTGGTACTGCTCCTGCTATTCTCGTGAACTACCTGAAATGTTTGGGGTAAGAGGGGAGTGAGCTTAAAAAGCTCAGAAAGTAAGCACTCATTCTCTCAACATGACCTCACCAACAAAATAAGTATATATATATATAAGTAATATATATATATATATATATATATATATGATATATATATATATATATATATATATAATATATGAAAATAGCATATATTATAATATCATCTCATACAATCATCTCACAACAATACAACATCCATCAAACATGGTTGCTAATCCGGGTTTAGTATAACAGAGGATTGAAACCAATGAGAGAGTCCTCAATGACAAATCCCAAGGTTTCCAACAATATCAACTTGTAAAATGTGAGTGAAATATAATCAATGGGGGAGTCCCCGTATACCCCCAAATCAAACCAAGGAAGAGTCCTCAATGACAGCTCCAAGGTTTTCTATCATCTCATATCATCTGATGTATAATCACATCTCATCTCAAATCCGACCACCATTATCAAAAACCCGGCAGCATAACACAACAGCACACACATCATCAAACACAATCACATCTCACATCCAATCCATCAATCTCATCTCAATAATCATGATTTCATA